>CM021101.1:370690515-370746225 GCA_007115665.2 Sequoiadendron giganteum | reverse complement strand
TTCACAGATGACAATCACTACAACAAAAAATTCCAGATTGTTCTTGTACAAAATATCTCATTGTTACAATGCTATCTCTCCACATACAATGAAATTCATAGAACTATAGAAACTCCAATTTACCGAACCATCCAACCCATCACTATTCTTGCTCATTACAATGTATAGCAACTTCTCGATCTATTCATTTTTCTTTGCAACTGGTTTAGTTCAACTTCCAACTGTCGAACTGCTCAGAAATCCAAACGACCTCTACCTAGCCAGCAAATGACCATTGGTCGACATACACATCAGCAGTCAATGAGTCAAAACTTTTCTCCTCTTCATACAGCGCTACTGCGAGCCAGTCAACTAGTCCTCGTGGTATGGCAGTTTTCCTCGCTACCGCTCGATAGGCCAAAGAGACCCGTGGTGTAGCAGTAAATGCACTATTGCCAGACCATTCGTACACCTTCTTGGTATAGCGGTGATCTTCTCGCACTACCGCTCCATTGTTCAAAGTGTCCCATGATGTGGCGGTGAACTACAAAACAAACTGCCAAGGCTCACCGCGTTACCGCTTATTGACCAATACTCACCTGCGGTATGGTGGTAACCATGCCACTGCACCAACTGATGAGAGACCCCATGGTATGGCGATAACCGTGCTATCGTGCCTCAATGAAAGGATGTCTGCGGTATGGCGGTAATTGCTCTACTACGAGACTTTTGGATGGAACTCATGGTATGGCGGTAACCACGCCATCGCGACTTCTCTGATAAGCACCTACAGTATGGTAGTAAAGGCTGAAGATAGAACACTCAAGTATCTTCTCTGCTCAATGACATAACTAGGGTATTTTCGAGTGAGTTTGAGGCACGTATTCTCAACAATCTCCCACTTGATGAAGAACTCACTAAACCCTTTTAAATACCTGAAGTCATTGAACATTCTGGACCCTAAGGCCCATCGAACTTGCACACCATCTGAAATTTTCCATGATCATTGGCTTTGTCAATGTATCAACAACATTCTTCAGAGTATCAACCTTATCTAAGTTGACCTTTCCATGCTCCACCATATCTTGCACAAAGTGGTACTATACATCAATATGTTTCGTCCTGGCATGGAAAGTTGGATTTTTGCTAGAAAAATAACACTCTGAGTATCACAATAAATAATAATCTACCCTACATCAAAACCAATATTAGAACACAATCTTCTAATCCAAATGGCTTCCTTATAGGCGTGAGTTTCTGCCATGTACTCAGCCTTTGTAGTAGATAAATCGACTATAGCCCACCGCTTGCTCATCCAACTAACCGCACCACCATTAATCATGAAACAATATCCACTGGTGGACCTTCTACTATCAATGTCCTCTGCCCAATCAAAATCTACATATCCACGAATGCTGAGAGTCCTCTATGATCCAACCAAATTTCCTTGGTAACACAAATCATATCCCGAAGTGCCCCTCAGATATCTAAACACTCTTTTCATAACATCCCAATGTGTCCTTCCTGGATTTTCCATAAATCTGCTAAGAACTCCCATTGCTTGGGCAATATCTGGCGTTGTATAGACCATTGCATACATTAAATTTCCAACATCACTAGCATAAGGCACTCTGGTCATGTCCTCCATCTCAGTAGGATATTTTGGACAATCTTCAACAGATAGCTTCGTTCTTTGCGAAACTGGAACAACTAGTTGCTTGCAATCATGCATACCAAATCTTTCAAGAACAGTGTTAATATACTTACTCTGGCTGAGCCAAAGCTTTCTTCTTTTTATGTCCCTAATTATTTCCATCCCCAGAATATACCTAGTTACACCAAGATCTTTCATTTCAAACTTTGTAGATAACTGAGACTTTAGATCAAAAATCATTAACTTAATATTTCCTATGAACAACATATCATCAACATAAAGGGAAATAATAAGAACCCGATCATTTTCAGTCTTATAGTACACACAATGATCTGATTTTGATCTTACAAACCCCAGTGATAAAATAAAAGTGTCAAATTTCTGGTACCACATCCTAGGCAATTGTTTCAAACCATACAAAGATTTTTTTAACTTGCAAACCAGATTTTCTTTACCTTTTCTCACAAAGTGCTCAAGTTGGAACATATAAATTTTTTCTTCAAGATCACCATGAAGAAACGCTGTCTTCACATCCATATGTTCAATCTCCAAATCATATGCTGCTGCAAGTGACATAAGAAATGCGATAGATGTCAGCTTTGCTATTGGAGAAAAAAATTCCCCATAATCAATTCCCTCTACCTGGGAATAACCCTTTGCAACCAATCTCGCCTTATACTTTTCAATACTACCATCTAGACCAATTTTATTTCTAAACACCCATTTTCTAGCCCATAGGCTTCTACTTTCAGGCAATGGAACCAGATCCCAAGTTTCATTTTTTCTTAATGATGCCATTTCTTCATTCATGGCTTCCAACCAAGAATCTGAATCAGACATTTCAAGTGCCTCTTTTATAGTCCTAGGCTCATTAGTATTAGTAAGTAAAGCATAGGCACAACTAGAATCTATCATAGAGAAACCATACCTATCTGGCTGTTTCTTTTCACATGTAGACCTCCTCATAGGCTGAGGCCAAGGTTGCGGTTCTTCTTCTTGATCAGAATTCTTAGAGCTGCTCGAACTCTCCTCAGATTCAGGTACACTTTCAATGTGTTTTTCCTCTTTTTCTAGAGTTAGAGGTATCTCAACAACATCATTCTTTTCTTCTTTTTCTTTCATCTTTGACTGCAAATCCACTGAAGAAGGTTTCAGCTCCCGAAAGATTACACTTCCTATGTACAATACCTTTTTAGTCACATGATTCCAAATCTTGTATCCTTTCACACCAAGTCCATACCCAATGAAGATACATTTTTCAGCTTTGTTTTCCAACTAAGATCTTTTTACATCCGACACATAAACATATGCTTCATAGCCAAATACTCGAATATGTCTCAGAGAGGGCTTCTTACCAGACCAAGCTTCCATAGGCGTTTTGTCAACAAATGTTGAAGAAGGGGAGCGGTTCAACAAGTAACATGTTGTAGCCACAACCTCAACCCAGAACTTCTACTCCAGACCAGCATTGCTCAACATACTTGTAGCCTTATCCATCAACATCTTGTTTAACCTTTCAACAAATCCATTTTTCTGTGGAGTGTAAGGTGTTGTTTTATGCCTCTTAATCCCATGGTCTTTGCAATACCTTTCAAACTCATAAAAAAAAAACTCACCTCCATTGTCAGTCCTTAGACACTTTACTTTTCTTCTAGTCTAATTTTTGACAAGGTTTTTAAATTCCTTAAAATGACTGAATACTTCTGATTTACTTTTTAAGAAATACACAAATGCCCTTCTTGAATAATCATCAATAAAAGAAACATAATACTTAGACTTCGATAACAAAGAAAAATCCATTGGACCACACACATAAGAATGAATATAATCCAGAACACTAGAATATTTATGAGGACTAGAGTAAAATGAAATACGGTGATGTTTACCATATAGACAATGTTCACAAAATTCAAATTCAAGGTTACAATCATCAAGCCCCTCAACCAAACTTTTATTTTTCAAGGCTTTTAAACCTTTCTCACCAATGTGACCAAGCCTTTGATGCCAGAGCATAGTCTTTTGTGCTGGAAGTCTAACTTCCAAGGAATTTTCCCCAATAGGAACATTTTCATCCTTCTCTTTATGAACAACCTCCTTTGACTTTTTAGAGACACTATTGCATTGTACAACCAGTGCATCCAGCTTGTATAGAGTACCAATTCAGGCACCCCTAGCCAACACCATCTAGCCTCTAGTAATTTTACAACCATTACCAGATAACGAGACTTGCACTCCAACATCATTCAACTTGGTGGGTTTACATATAAAGTAAATTTCAAGCCGTGACTGGTATATGCATTACACCATCAATTCCCCTTTAATTCTTCCTCACAAGTGTGGAAATGAGGTAAATAACATAAATACACTTCTTAATAAGACATTATATCAATGATTAAACAAATGAATCAATTCAACAAAGTAATCAATTGAAAGCGTCCTATTGCTCTCTATCTTGAAAGATTTATTAAATCTAAATAGCTCTCAGATTGTGTAAGCATATAAGACTGTTAAAATGACTATCTGAAGAATGAGATAATGATAGTATAATGCTAAATGATAAATCAATTAAACTAGCATGATATTGAGGTGAAATAGATAATTGCAACTCCAAGAGGCAGTCATTGTTGAAAGCTTGGTTGTTGAATTGCTTGATGTGTGATTGCTTGATGCTTGATGTCTAGATTCGTGCAGAGTAAGCATGCAAAAGCTTGATTATCTGGATCCTTTTTTGCTTCAGCGAGGCTTGTATTTATCGGTTTCCTGGCTATAGAAATGCACAGGGAAAGCTTTGAGAGGCTTGGATTCAATCTGGAGGATTGAATGGTGAGAGATGGAGGAGATTGAGAGAAAGAGGGAGGTTGTCTCTACCCATGAAAACACCAGGCAAGAGAAGAGGAAAAATTGATGGAAGAGGATTGAGAGATCAAATTCCAAATTTGTCTCCAATTTGTCTCCAAAACTTCCCGTGAAGTTTCAAAGCATTAATTGTGACAAATTTAGACATAGATTAGACATAGGAAATCTAATTCATTTTTGAGAGAATGTAGATTGGAATATTCCTTATGCTCTAATTCAACTATTTTGATTTATTTAAATTAGGAAAAGGGAGATAAATAATTTAATAAAACAAACTATAGGATAGTCATTTATTAAATTACTCAGAGGAATATGGTAATTAATCCATAAAGTGTTTTGACCTTATTTAATTAATTCAAGAATGATGTGATAGATTGAAATAGGGATTTGATAATTAAATCAAACAAAGTATTTAATTTTGTTTATTTAATTAAGATGAATTTGAATGTGAACTATATTAAATAAATATTTCTATTTATTTAAACAGTAGAGGAAATAGAATAATTAATCAAATAATGTGTATTTAATTAATCGGATGCTCCAGACCAATTTTAGGTGTATACATTTTGCCCCTCTTCGAAGTGATGTGTTTACGCATCGGTTCAAAGAATATTTTTGCTAAAATTGCCAGGATCGATGATTTCAAAAAAAATAATTCCGTATGCCCCAGACATGATTTTCAAATGATAATAATTTCATGTACCGCAGACATGATTTTCAGATGATAATAATGATATGCCCCCTCGGGAGATAAATAAATATCTGATGATTTTTAGAATTTTTTTGAAAATTTATGATTTTTTGATGATTTTATGATGTTTCGATGATGAAATAATTTATCTCCCGACAAAATGATGAAGAAATAGAGCCCTCAGATGAGTTTTAATTAATTTCATGGATAAAATTAATCAAAATGTAATAAAAATCCACCAAAAATACCTTTCAAAAATTATAAATAGTGCTAAAAGGTCATTTTCAATTCATTATTTGCTTTTTGAGTTCAAAAGTCTGAGTGATAAAGACATTTCTACCAACTAGAGCGAGATGCCTATCCCCTAACACACTCATCGATTTGAGTGCGTTTGATTCCACAGATGGCCGCCTGCGTATGGACTTCCAGTATGTACCCCTTGACCTCCTCGTGATTCGTGCACTTTTTTATTTTTTATGCTTTTTAGGTCCTAGGCATGTCTAGGTGTCTTTTAGCGCTTTGAAGCCGTGTTGTAGCGCTTACATTCTGATGTAGCGCTTTCGATAAATTGTCTAGCGTTTTGAGTTTTAGCGCTTGTGTTGAAAACTCTAGCGCTTCCATGTCATAATGTAGCGCTTTCAGTGATTTAGCGTTTAGGAGTAAAAAATTAGCGCTTTGAAGCCAAATTCTAGCGCTTTGAGACTTTTAGCGCTTTGGGTCGGTGAATTAGTGCTTTCAAGGTCTATTCTAGCGCTTCTGGTAGACTGGCGCTTTGATGTCCTGTTGTAGTGCTTTGATGTGTAAGAGTAGCGCTTCGAGACTTTTAGCGCTTCAGAAGCCTGTTTTAGCGCTTCGGAGTGCTGAAATAGTGCTTTCATGGTTTTAGCGCTTTGGGTCCCTGTTTTAGCTCTTTTAGGTGATAAAGTAGCACTTTTGGAATTTAGCGCTATTGATGACTGTTTTAGCGCTTCCATGACAGAATTGAAGATTTTGACTTAGTGAACCTTGATTACGTCAATTCTGATCATGTCTATTCTTCTGATTGGTATGATTTGACAATCCACATTCTTAATGTTGAATTCGATGATTTAAATAAGACTAACTCTCATGATAGGCGAGAAGAAACCCCATTTATTGATGATTCTCATGATAGGCGAGGACATGATTCAATATCTGATAAATCTCATGATAGGCGAGATCTAGATAATGGTTTGATGAACCTCATGATAGGTGAGGTTTGATTCAATATCTGATAAATCTCATGATAGGCGAGATCTAGATAATGTTTTGATAAACCTCATGATAGGTGAGGTTGGATGTTTGCCTATGAATTTTGATCGAAAATTCATATTAAAGCTTTTGGAATAGACTGATAGTAGAATGACCTTTGATTCCTTGACATAGTTCCCTGATTGTAGATTTTTTTGTTATGATGATAGGAGGATCTGGGTACTCTCTAGATGCGAGAGATATTTTCGCAGACGACTGATTTGATACCACATTTGACACCGGATGAGCTCCAGGTGATAGGCCAGTGTGGCCTTATGAGTTTACTTGATATGCCCCAGATTAGAATTAATCGAGGTTTGTTGACCGCACTGGTTGAGAGGTGGCATAGCAACCACAACACCTTTCACCTACCCACCGGTGAGATGACAGTCACACCAGAGGATGTGTGGTGTATATTGCGCATTCCTTTCATGGGGGAGATCGTGACATATGATTCACATGGGACCAGCAGCAGAGATGCTCTCCGCAGAGTATTTCAGGATCAGGACATAGAGGGTCCGAGCGTTCGATGGCGGAGGATTGCAGACTCCTATGCAACACTACCAGCAGTGCTAGCTGGATTCATTGGAGGATTCCTTTGCCCTGATCGCAAGTCAAAGGGATTCCTCATTGGCTGGGGTAGGACACTGGAGAGCATGTTGGTACATGGTACCAGATATGCATGGGGGATGTGCATGTTAGCACATCTTTACCATGATCTTCATTCCATTGTGTACCTAGGTGCACGTAGTATATTTGCAGGGGCGACTCTGTTATAGATATGGGTTTGGGAGCACTTTGCTATTTGTCAGTCATTTCCCATTGCAGACAGACCAGCTGGCAGACCATATGTTTTTAGATACAGTGGTCGATTCACACAGGCCCAGATGGGCAAGTTAGAGCACTGGAGGCGAGTTTTTGATGATACGGAGACAGAGATATGGTGCCCCTATCTTGACTGTGAGGATTGGGAGGAGGATGGTGCAGTGTTGGGGTTTTTGTGTGATTTGATGTACCTTATTGGTCGGACTCCTTTTGTGATTGAGAGATTTATGTTGCGTTGGGTTTACAGACAGTATGACATTGTTTAGTGCATGCCACAGGGGATAGCCCACTATGCATGATGACGGATGGATATTCTAGATTGGGGCCCCACATTATCTTATGATGTTGTAGTAGAGGGTTACAGAGCATTACAGCCATCTCCCTGGGACATGCGGAGAGATATTGCAGTTGCACCCGTGATAGAGGAGTATGCGAAATTTTTGGCTTTCGTCCCCCCTCCTCGCATCACCATTCCTGATGAGCCAGCACCTTTACCAGTAGAGGAGGATGTGGCAGAGGATGTTGCCAGTGGTGAGGGTGATATCCCAACAAATGAGAGCTCAGAGAGCAGTAGTTCAGACAATGAGAATAGCAGTAGTAGTGGGGACAGTGATGGTGGGAGTGGAGGATACAGAGGGCCAGGTCCAAACATTCATAGTGCACCTTCTTCCAGTAGGCCTCATAAGAGGCAGGTAGTGATAGTGCCAGCAATAGGGTAGCAGAGACAGATAGTTGGGCTCCAAGCACAGGTCCAGACTTTGCAGGCACAAGTTCAGACACTGCAGGGGTAATTGGTACAGGCTCGGGGCATGGTTGTGCAGACTTAGACCTAGATGTAGGCACAGGCATAGACTCACGCATAGGTCCTAGCACAAGTATAAGGGCAGTTAGCCATCATGCAGATACAGGTTGATACCCTGATAGCCGAGAGAGACAGTGCATGGCAGATTGCTGAGAGGGCACAGGAGACAGCATATACCCTCCAGAGATTGGCTGATGGCACCTCTATAGGTGATTACATGAGAGAGGTTATGCGGGCTGGTTGAGAGGCTGAGTTCTACAGAGGTTGATACCATGATGCAGTGCCTGTTGAGCACCGAGTCAGTTATGCCCCATCGAGATCAGGGCGGACTCATACATGGACAGTCAGTGAGGGGGTGACACAACCTCCACGCAAAGATCCCAAAAATCTGGGTCCTTCAAAGGGTGGTGGTGGTAGTGGTACAGGTCATGGTAGGCCTGCTCACTCTGGCAGTAGCAAGTCGTAGATGCCATTTTCATCCTCACTGATGTATTTTATGATGTACCTCTCTTGTATGATGATGTATTTTTATGACTTCATTGTATACTTGACACTTGATATATATATGAGATGCATTTGATATGATTATGATGATGGTCTCATTATTTCTATGTGATGGATGTTGTTATATGCTTTATGTAATGAGTTTTCTAAATGTGGTGATGATAAATGATGATTTATGTTAATATAATGATGTATGTATGGATGGAATATGATATATAGATAAATGATGTGATTTGATAACATGTATGGATAGTTGGATAAATGCTTTTTAATTATGGGATGATTTTATGATAAACCATCATTGATGGATGTAATGATGTGATTTTATTATTTTTAAATATATGGATACATGATATAATAATGATGATGTGATGTATGGATTCTAAATGATATGTGGATATATGATGTGATGTATGGATTCTAAATGATATGTAATGAATGTGTTATGGTAAGAATGAACCTGATGCACTGATGGTAGAATTTATTATGCGTGATGAAATATATGAATGATGAATTGATGATGCAATGATGATGTTATATGTTTTTGATGATTTTATGTCAAGTATACTCAATCTCTTTTGTAGATTAGATAATCATTGATTGGAATCCTTTATGCAACAAATACTCTGCAAATAATGAATGATGATGAATGCAATCTAATTTAATCATGCAATGATATGCAAAACAGATGTCATTTTATAGTCTTTTTGTGTTTGGTATCATCATAGAGCTTTATTGGATGTTGAAAGTGAATACAAGTGTCAATAGTTGTGTTAATCCAATGATGACCTGAGTATTACTTTCATGATTTTTGATATTGCAATTGAACACAAGCATCAAGGTATAATTGAACCGAGATGACCTAAGCATTCATTGCATAAACAAGCAGTGATTAATCATTTGAATGTGTGAATTCTGAATGTCATCGGTGATACATTTGCATAGCACATCCCCCGACAATTCATACATGTAAATGATTAACATACAAACAATAGACAATAAAACATCATTCATTTCCTTGTATCTCTAGTTTTTATACATTATTGAGTTACTCCAAAGAAATGATAATCAAAATATAATTTATCCATTTTTTACTTAGTGTGTTTCAATAATTTTTCAAATTTAAGATCATCCATCCTGAATTTTTGACATGTTTTTGGATTTTCTGAGACTTTTGACGAAAGACCTAACCTACTAACTAATCCTAGGGGTCTCGGGGGCTGATCAAAGATTAGCCTTGCCTACGTTACACACGCAGAGACCACGCAGTTCGACTGACACAAACCTATGTTTTTGAAAGTTGCTTTTTTAGACTTACTTTTTTGACATATTTTTGGATTTTTCGATACGATACAGATGTTTGATGCTTTTCTGATGATGATTGACATTGCACTTTGATCTTTGTTTTGGTTTTCTGCCATACTGTCATGTTCACAGACTGGTGAAATTGATACGTTGTAATTTCCCCTAATGATATCCAGATGTTGCCCCCAAGCTATGGAGTGATATGTTGACCATGTGACATGATTTTGATAATGGATGCAATGATGGCAAGATGACTGACATGATATGGAACGGTACTGACTTGCCAAATGAATGATCCTGATATGTTTATAATAGATGGGAAAGCTGATCTTAGAATCACATATGACGTCTATTTCCGGGTTTTCATCAAATGCTTTGATTACACCCTTTGTGTTTTTTTGTATTTTCTCATTTTTCCCTTTTTTCTTTCTTTTTGTATTTTCTATATATATATATATATTTTTTGTATTTCTGCGTTTGCCAAGATGCCTATTTGCCAGGTTTTCACCAAGGAAACAATTTTTAGAATTTTAACCTGTGCACTAGGAGTTTTAAGCATAGAATTTTTAGAGATGAATACTGTTCATAGGTTCATCAAACAGATCCCCTTCTGACATTGATAGTTGATATGCTCTTGATCCATACACTGATATGACAACAAACGGACCAAGCCAGCTAGGCTCAAATTTTCCTTTCTTCTCCCTGTCTTGCTGATTCCTAGGGTTTTCCTTTAGTACCAAGTCACCAACTTGAAAGACCCTTGGTTTCACCCTGTGATTGTAACTCCTTGACATCCTTTGTTGATAAGCTATTAGATGATTAACAGCCTATTGACAACGCTCATCTAGCAACTGCAGTTCGTACAATCTAGATACCCTATAATCTTCATCTGAAATGATACCTCTGAGTGATACACGAAGAGATGGAATTTCAACTTCAGTGGGCAATATGGCTTCTGATCCATATACCAAAGAAAATGGTGTAGCTCCCGTTGGTGTTCTGATGCTTGTTCTGTAGGCCCATAGTACAGGATTGAGTTGAACATGCCAATCATGTCCAACATCATTAACCGTCTTTTTGAGAATTTTGAGTATGGTTTTTTTTGAGGCCTTTGCTTGGCCGTTCCCTTAAGGATAGCACGGTGTTGAAAAACGATGTTGGATGTGGAGCTTTTCACATAACTCTTGGACATCTTGATTCTTGAAAGGTCATCCATTGTCTGTGATGATAGATTGAGGGATTCCATATCGACAGATGATGTAGTTCAAGATAAATGAGGAGATCTGTTTCCCAGTGATGGTAGTAAGAGGTACTGCCTCTATCCACTTCATTAAGTATTTTGTAGCCGTGATAATGAACTTATGTCCATTAGATGAAGATGGATGTATTTTCCCTACCAGATCTAGGCCCCATTGACAGAAAGGCCATGTTGATGTAAAAGGATGAAGTTCTTGTGCCGGTGCATGAATTAGATTGCTATGAACCTGACATTTTTGGCATTTCTTAACAAAATGATATGATTCTTTTTCCATGAAAGGCCAATAATATCCCAAACGGAGGAGTTTCTTGGTGAGGGTTATTCCACTCGAGTGAGTACCACAAATACCCTCGTGAACTTCTCATAGGGCCATTTTAGATTCATTGCGTTCTGGACATCGGAGTAGTGTACCATCAAGACCTCGACGATAAAGGACATCTGTGATTAAAGTGTGTCGGGCAGATTGACGGATAAAGTTGTATTTTTTATTTCTGGAAAGGTCAGGAGGTAGGATATCATCTTTCAGATAAGCATAGGTTTTTTTGTATATGGAGGTTTCAGTAGTTTCTAGATGACATATGGTAGCGGATTCTGATTGATAATGGGAAGGGAATGATACTTGTTCTACCATAAACTCATAACAAACACGCTTCTCAGGCAATTGTAGTAATGAAGTGATCATAGCCATAGCATCTGCAACTTTGTTCTCCGCTCTTAGGATCTGATCAAACTTGATACTAGCAAAGGATTGTTTCAGATTATCTATTTGTTACTTGTAAGGCATCAATTTTTCATCTTTGGTTTGATATTCATCATTGACTTGATAAATAACCAGTTGAGAGTCCCCATAGACCTATAAATCTATGATGTTCTATTGAATTGCAATCTTGACCCCAATAATCAATGCTTCATATTCTGCCACATTATTGGCACATTGAAACATGAGTCTGTATGATTTCAAAGTTGTGTGTCCTTGGGGAGAGATGAACAAGATTCCTGCTCCTGATCCTTGTTGTGTATACTATCCATCAAAATATAGTATCCATTGTTGGGACATTGCTGTCATGATGTCTACATCTGGGAATTCCATTGTCATTGGGTGATTATTTGGTAGAGGAGCTTCAGCTAGCTGTTCAGCAATTTCTTGTCCCTTGATTGCCTTTCTCTCAACATATTGAATGTCTAATTCACTTAGGAGCATGACCCATTTTGCTAATCTACCTATTAAGGCAGCTTTACTTAGTAGATACTTCAAAGGATCAATCTTTGCAATTAACCTGATTGTATGAGCCATCATGTAGTGTCTCAACTTTTGAGTAGAAAACACCACTGCTAAGCAAGACTTTTCTACGAATGTATAGTTTATTTCATAGCCATTTAAAGTTCTACTCATGTAGTAGATAGCATGCTCTTTTCCTTCATGATCCTCTTGTGCTATAGTGCCCCCAAAGATATATCTGTCATGGCAATGTACATAATGAGGGGTCTTCCTTCTGTTGGTGGTATGAGAACAGGTGGTGACATTAGATATTGTTTGATCTGATTGAATGTCGCTTCACACTTCTCATCCCACATGAAAACTATGTGTTAATGCAATAGATGATTGAAAGGATGACTTCTATCTGCTAGTTGGGAGATGAATCTTCTGATTGATTGAAGCCGTCCTTGTAGTGATCTGAGCTGGCTGATGTTTCTAGGAGGTGGCATCTCCATAATTGCTTTGACTTTTGCTAGATCCACCTCAATGCCCTTTGCTAACACAATGTATCTTAGTAGCTTTGCTGATGTAACCCCGAAGACACACTTCTTAGGGTTTAATCTGACATTAAATTTCTCCAGCCGTGTGAAGATTTTATCAAGAATA
Organism: Sequoiadendron giganteum; assembly: GCA_007115665.2. Lineage (NCBI taxonomy): Eukaryota > Viridiplantae > Streptophyta > Pinopsida > Cupressales > Cupressaceae > Sequoiadendron > Sequoiadendron giganteum. The sequence goes on along the minus strand of CM021101.1, from coordinate 370,733,218 downwards.
TGCAGATGTTCTTCCCTTGTAGTAGATTTTGCTAAGATGTCATCCACATAATCCTCCATGAAAGTGTGCATCATATCATGAAAGATCGTAGTCATTTCCCTTTGATAAGTTGCTCCTGCATTCTTTAAACCAAATGGCATGACGTTCCAGCAGAAAGTTCCCCATGGACATGTGAAAGCCATCTTCTCCTGATCCTCTAGAGCTATTCTAATTTGATTGTATCCAGAGAAGCCGTCCATGATTGATATCATGGCATGCCCTGCCGTTAAGTCCACAATGATGTCTATGTTTGGTAGTGGAAAATCATCCTTCGGACATGCTTTATTGAGATCCCTGAAAACTATGTAGATTCTGATGCTATTGTCTGGCTTTGAAACAGGTACTATGTTTGATATCCACTTAGCATAATCTATAGACCTTATGAATTTAGCATCTAATAATTTCTTTAATTCTGCTTTTACCATTAATGCGATGTGAGGATGCATTTTCCTTAATTTTTGCTTAACAGGATTGATTCCTATGGGCAAAGACAAATGGTGCATAAGCAAATTTGGATCTAAGCCTGGCATATCAGAGTATGACCAAGCGAAGTTGATGCTTCTTGCTTTAAAGAATTTGACAAATTCTGGTCTTTCTTGATCAGTCATTGATTCTGCTAGATGTAGAACTTTTGCCCTCTCTTTTGTGCCAATGTCCACTGATTGTGTAGGTTCAACCATAACTGATGATCGCTCATGATAGTGTTCTGGGAGAGTGCCAAATCTTCCATCCTTTAGTACCTCAGAAAGGTTTTCACCATTGGATGCGTTCTTTATTTTTACTTTTTCCAGATCTAATGCTGCCATAGAATGGTTTTCACCATTAGATCTATTTTGCTTGTTTTCATTTTTGCAACTGGAACATTTGACACCCTCCTACTGAGTCGTATTGTTATGAGTATTATGGATAGAATTTGTATCAGGTGTGGTATGACAAAGGAAATGTACGATAGCATCATCATTTTCAAATTTTGGTATAGTCAATGGTTTGGTAGGTTCCCAATCAATAAGTTTCGGATGGATTAATGGCATGGTATCATCAGATTGATTTAGGTCAATGGAGGTAAGGGCGAGGACAACAATATCATCATAATTGTTATTTGGGATATCGAGATCCATGATGGTACCCTCTTCAAAATCATCTAGTTCACTCAAATTTTGTTCGTCCTCACTAGAGTCATCGATATTTAGTGATCCCTCGACAAATGGTCTAGACCCAGAGCCTTGGCCCTCCTCACGTGTAGGTGCATATTTTTGAATCACATCAACTGGAATATCAATGACAAGTAGATCACAAGGTAATGCCCACTCATATTCATTTGAGTCTATTTCAGAACCATCTCTAAAGTGAAGGATATTTTCCATAGCTGTCTTTTTTAGCTCCTGCTTCTCTTCTTTAGAGTATCCTAGTCCTGGTTTTTCTTTTGTATGGAGAGTGAGAGGTGTGATAGGTTTTGAGATTCCCTCCTTTCTTAATCCCAATGGTCCTTGTCCTTCATAACCCATCTTTTCGAGAATATCCTTCCCTTTTCCATACTTGTCTGTGTTGATGCTAATATTTTTGGTATCGGTCTCTGATGTTGATGTTTCTTCATCCTTGTATAGCCAATCCAGGATTGCTTTGTTGTCCGTTGCTTCTGCTATGGTTCCAGATTTTACAAATGTTTCGTGAAGAATTGTGGTAGGTACAGATGTTGGAGGTTTGATTAGTGATGGTTGAACATATTTCCTAGGAGATGGAATTAACTATGATAAGTTAAGTGATTGCTCCATTGAGTACTGTCCCATTCCTTTATCTGTCAACTGAACTTGCTTTTGAAATTTGTCTAATAGAGAAGTTTGTGTATCCAGATTGTTTGTTTCATCATGACTTGTTTCTTTTTCTTTACCTTTCTTTTGCACCCACTTGGTAGAGATGCTTGGACTTTGTTCATTCTTGGATGATGATGAACTTGAAGCTTCCCTTTTGTGAGGGACAAAAGTGTCTTGAGATATTCGTAATGTGTCACAATGTTGTGGGTGATTATAATCAACAACTATAGTCACCTCTTGTCCGTTTACTGGAAACTTCAAGCATTGATGGTATGTAGAAGGTACGACCTGCATTTCATGAATCCAGGGTCGTCCTAAGAGTATATTGTATGTCAATTCTCTTTCTAATACTTGACATGCTATATGCTTCATCATAGGTCCCACTTGAATGGGTAATACAATCAAACCTTTGGACAATCTTTCCTCCTCATCATAGGCTTTGATGGTCATTTTCCGTCGAGCATCAATAGCGTCTTCGGAATATCCTAGTGCACAGACTAATTTGAGGGTGCAAATGTTCAAACCAGCTCCCCCATCTATTAGAACTCTCTTAACACAATGATTATGGATACAAACTTCGATATGCAATGCTGTGTTATGTGGGATGGTTTAATGAGACATCATCCTGTTGAGAGAATGACAGACAATGAGGGGTAGTCAAATGTCCCACCATAGCTTGGAATTGACAAACATCCAAATTATTTGGTACGGTTGTGGCAACTAATGCTTGCTCGAGAACTTCTTTATGTGATGGTGACAACCTAAGGAGTTCCAGTATTGAGATTTGGGCAGGGATGTTTTGTAATTGATCAACAATATTATAATGAGATTGAGGTGTAACCATACGTTGAGATCCCACTCCTTTTAATACTACCTTGGCTTGCCCCCTAGTCATGACGTTTGATGTTTGACGTTCTTGATTCTCTCGGGGGGTGTTTTGCATTTGATTGATAATATCATAATGTGATGGAGGTGGAACCGCACGTGTGGATTCCATTCCCCTTAATATTAATTTTGATTTCCCCTAAGTCATGACATTTGCTGGTTGATGTTCTTGATTTTCTCTGATTTTTTAGACATTTATCTGATTGTCAGAGTTTTGCATGCTTGGGAGTAAATCCAAAGAGGTAATGTTGTTGGTTTTATTTTCATCAATGTTATCACTAACTGCATGATCATTTTTGACTTCAGATAGACACAGGATTGTGTTATAGACATGATTGGCGTTATTCCCTTTGCTATTTGATGATGATGCACCTTTGTCATAATTTGGAAAAGGATCTTTGAAGGCTGAATGATCGTTGTTATTTTGAGGTCCTTTCACATACACTTTGTTGCTGTCCACCAAATCTTGTACTGCATGTTTCAATTCCATACAGTCATTTGTTTTATGACCCTTGTTATTATGATAGTTGCAATAATCAGTGTCATTCCACCATGATGGTTTGACTTTTGGATCCCAGAACCTAGCTTCCCGTGCAGTGAGAAGGCCTCTGGTAACTAGTTCCTTCATTGCTGATTCCATTGATTGACCTAAAGGTGTGAACCTTCGTCGATTTGATGGTTTTTGATATGGTAGTGTTTTTGCGCATTCGTTGTTCTACATGGTATTTGACTGGACTTTTTGGTCACTGTTTTGATTGTTTGAAGAAGATGCAGTCAAGTTGAAAACTGGTTTGACATTTTGTGAATCGCTTGTTGTTTCATTTGTGTTGTGATTCTTTTGCCAAATTTTTGGTTTATCATTGCTTGAGTGTTGATTGGAGTAGTTATTTGATTTGTCATTGTAATGTTTGATAACTCCCCGTTTCACTAATGCTTCCTCAATCTTAAGACCATTTTCTATGACTTTTTCGAAAGTGGGTGGACATTGTAATTCTAGCCTATAGCTCATTTCTTCTGTCAAGTTCTCAATGAATAATTCCATCTTTTCTTCCTCTGGAATAGATCGAGGATACCTAGTGAATAGTCATCACCATCTTTGGAGAAAAGACAAGAATGTTTCTCCTTTGTTTTGCTTTAAGTTGTAGAGATCCTTGATAGTAACATCATTTTGGATGTTGAATGAATATTGAGAGATAAACTTGTTAACAAGTTCCTCAAACGTTTGGATACCAGGTTGCAATTTTGAGAACCATTCCATACATGCACCTCCCAAACTTCTTGGGAATAACCTCATCAAATAAGTCTCTTCTTGAGTAAATTCAAGACTCATTGTTTTAAATTCTCGTATATGATCTATTGGATCTGTTCGTCCATTGTACTTATCGTACTTTGGGAATTCGCAGTGTCTTGGAAAAGGTAGCAAACCAAATGTTGTGTCAAAAGGATAAGGAAAAATGTCTTGTATCGCATATCTTTTGGTTGTCCCTTTCATCATGTCGTGTATTTGTTGCTGTAATAATTGCATTTGTGAAGTTAAAGAAACAACTAGATCTATTGTTTGTGTTGGTAACGGTATCTCTGTTTCATTTGTTTTAGTTGCATCTTTCAAACGGTTTATATCAAAATCTTTTGGAAGTTTTGCTCTAATTCGGCCAACATTAAAAGATATTTTTCCTTGTCTTGTTCCAAAACTTTTTCCATAAATATGTGAAACTTGGGATCTTGTTGAGCCGCTTGGATATCCTCTTGAGTTATTTCATTTTTGTCATTGCGGTTTAGAGTGTTCCAAGGATTTTCCTCTGCCATATTTTTAGATGATTCAAACTCTTGTTCTAAGAGTCTCTGTTTGTGGGACCTAGTGAAGATTGGCATACAAATTTTTGCCCTTTCTTCTGAAATGTTGATCTTATGTGCGGGGTAGTGTCAATTTGAACCTTTTTAAACAAAGTCGAATAAGATGACTAATCTTATTGATTGAGAAAATATTTAAAAGTTAATTACTATATTTTGTTTCATGATGAAGGATGATAGTATCCTGATAATGAAACTTCAGTGTAGTAATTGATTGTGTAATTGATTTTGACACTTGTAATTTGCAAGATCTTGTTTCAGTTGATAAGTTTGGAAATTTGTATAAACCTTTATGACTTTGGTCTTTGGACAGTGATTATGATGAACAGGAACTTGTGTTATGGTGAAGATTGTGGATAAAAGACAAACAGACTGACTGGTAAGATTTTTGAACTCTCTGTTTTAGAAGCGCTATTTCACAGAAGCGCTAGAACAGAGACCAAAAGCGCTTAAACAGAGACCAAAAATACTATTTTACCCGAAGCGCCGAAACAGTGCATAAAAGCATTATAGAAATTGATGGAAGCGCTACTTGACAAAAGCACTAAAATAGTGCATAAAAGCCTTGCAGAATTTGATGGAAGCGCTATTTTACCAGAAGTGCTGAAACAGAGACTGTAAGCGCTAAAACAGTGCCCGAAAGTGCTATTTTACTAGAAGCGCTAAAATAGTGACCAGAAGCACTGAAACAAGTTTTTCTAGAACTTCTAAAAACAAGACTTTAAAGACTCTCTACTGTAAAAGTTGATCTGGCCTTGTGGCATACTGTATTAGGGATTGTGGAAGAAAAGCACGATGAATGCGCTGACTGTGATTGTGAAACTGAGTGAGAGCTCTTCTTTGGAAGAAGGCTCGTGAAAAGAGTGGTTCTACTGCAAAATCTAATGTGTGACCCCTAGCAAAATCGTGATAGCGGTGGATGAATTTTCTATGTTGTAACAAGAGTTTCCAATTTTGATATAGAAAATGTTGTCTTCTCAATTTATAACCATCAGGTTTCTTAGGTTTTGAGACTTTGATTTTCCTTTTGAGAAATGTGGTGGACTTCCACTTTCTAAGCATAGAGTTTTCTGATTGTTTTGACTTGACATTTTCAAGATGATCTTTAAATCTAATTTAAATGAATTTGTGAAAACACGACAAGCAATTTTGAATAAGTGTTCTAAAACTGAAAAGATTGTGTATGTTCAAAAATCATGAATGATCTTTATTGATTTTGACGGGTTGTTTTAACAATTGTACACAAATCAAACAGACTCACACTTAAGGACAAGTAGGTCATCATTATACTCATAACCCACATCTTCCAATTACGTTGACTCACACAGCAATGTCACCCCCTAGAGGGCGCCCGTGTTTTTGTCGTTGCCAGGCGCGTACTCAAAGTGACGGATGTAGATACCGAATCCCTTGAGCAAACAATCCTTGGTAATTATATGGTGAGTGTCTTGGGGGTAGATTCTTCCCTCCCCTTGCACCATGAGTATGACAATGTATGGATACTGACTCGGCAGGAAACTACTCTATGGTTCATAGATAGGGTTCTGTTCGGTGTGGCAAATAGATAAACTCCCTCAGGAGACCTTCCAATCTTTAGAATAAAGATTTTGGGGATGGTTATCTTGCTTACTACCGTCAATTTGGATTTTCATCAACAAATTGCATTTTTATTATAGTGGGTTGGTTAACCTGGCTTTGGTTGTTCCCACTTAGGTCATTCCTGTAGGGTGAGTACTTTTTCCCACTACAGCAGGCCTGCTAAAGGATTTAATAAAGCGTAAATGACATAAAAGAAAAGTGAATCTGGCACTTTGGTCACCCAGTTAAGGGGAGAGCATACGCCTAATCACTACAAGCACAGCATATAGATTTTTCTTTTTTTAAGCCCAAAAAGAAAGATTCTTTAATCTAAGTAAAGGTGTTGCTTCACTGAAATCATGATGTTCTTTTTAATTTCTATTGTAAGAATGTTATGACTATCCTAGGATTGATAGATTTGCTTTAAGAAAAACAAGAAAGTGACTATTCTAGGATTGATCAATTTTTAAAAACTTTGAAGTGGCTATCTTAGATTGATCAATTTTAGAAAACTTTGAAGTGACTACCCTAGATTGATCAATTTTATTCCAACTATCAAAAAAAAAAAAGTAAGATCTGGCTATAGAAGCGTTGGATCCAGACTGTTTTTACAAAAGCGCTGGAATATGGCACCGAAGCGCTAGAACAGTTACCTGAGGCGCTAAAACCTGAAAGCACCAAAATAGTGTACCGAAGCGCCGAAGTTTGTCATGAAAGCGCCAAAACACCCGATGCGCTAGAATAGTGACTGAAGTGCCAAAGTTTGTCTTGAAAGCGATAGAACACCCGATGCGCTAGAATAGTAACCGGAAGCGCCGAAACTTTTAATGAAAGCACTAAAATAAATCACGCTGTAAAACCTGCGTAACACTTTCCAGCCAAATTGTAATTTCGATAAAATTGGGGTTAATGCCCCACGGTGGGCGCCAAATTGTAAGTGGTGAATGAGGTAAATAACATAAATACACTTCTTAATACAACATTATATCAATGATTAAACAAATTGAATCAATTCAACAAAGTAATCAATTGAAAGCGTCCTATTGCTCTCTATCTCCAAAGATTTATTAAATCTAAATTGCTCTCAGATTATGTAAGCATATAAGACTGTTAAAATGACTATCTGAAGAACGAGATGATAATAATATAATGCTAAATGATAAACCAATTAAACTAGCATGATATTAAGGTGAAACATATAATTGCAGCTCCAAGAGGCAACCATTGATGTGAAGCTTGATTGTTGAATTGTTTGATACTTGATGCCTGGATTCTTGCAGAGTAAGGGTGCAAAAGCTTGATTATCTGGATCCCTTTTTTTGGTTCAATGAGACTTGTATTTATAGATTTCCTGGCTGTAGAAATGCATAGGGAAAGCTTTGAGAGGCTTGGATTCAATCTGGAGGATTGAATGGTGAGAGATGGAGGAGATTGAGAGAAAGATGGAGATTGTCTCTACCCATTAAAACACCAGGCAAAAGAAGAGGAAGAATTGATGGAAGAGGATTGAGAGATCAAATTCCAAATTTGCCTCCAAAACTTCCCGTGAAGTTTCAAAGCATTAATTGTGACAAATTTAGACATAGATTAGACATAGGAAATCTAATTCATTTTTGAGAAAATGTAGATTAGAATATTCCTATATGCTTAATTCAAATATTCTGATTTATTTAAATTAGGAAAGGGAGATAAATAATTTAATAAAACAACCTATAGGATAGTCATTTATTAAATTAATCAGAGGAATATGGTAATTAATAAATAAAGTGTTTGACCTTATTTAATTAATTTGAGAATGATGTGATAGATTGAAATAGGGATTTGATAATTAAATCGAACAAAGTATTTAATTTTGTTTATTTAATTAAGATGAATTTGAATGTGAACTATATTAAATAAATATTTCTATTTATTTAAACAGTAGAGGAAATAGAATAATTAATCAAATAATGTATATTTAATTAATCGGATGCTCCAAACCAATTTTAGGTGTATACAACATCTTCTAATACCTAATTACAATTTTGGTTAAGCACATAAACCCTTTCTTCTACTCACTCTTCTTCACACTTTTCTTCTGCCTTCGAAAGATTAGAACATTATTCGCACACAAAACTCATCGCACATAACACACCATTCCTCAAATGGTATAAATAATTGATCATATATATCCACAACTAAGGATAACATTAACTACATTTCGGCCCAACAAAATATGAAATGTGTACAAACTATCGACCCAAATTAATAAATAATTTATCAATGCAAACCAAATAATGTCGGCCAAAACATAGTAAGGACCCAGAACAACATGTCTCAAACATGAAACACCTTAAAAAATTATGCCTCGAAGATCCACAACACACTACAATCACCCTGTCGAACATGATCATGAAAAACATGAACTCATAGTAGAAAATCACCAATCATGAGCACAACAATCAATGCGGACCAACAACAACAGATAGAGAAAGATCTAGAAACATCCACAATCATCATGAATCACCATAGAAGCATCCACAACAACTCAAATTACTAGAATCACATAATCTTTTTTCAGGAACACCAACTAAAGAACCAAAAAAACTATTAGAACAAAGATACTCATAACTTGGTCAAATCTTCATGCGAACTTTTGAGACTTGATGTGGATAAACTAAATATACTTGTCAACAAACCCTTTAATCTGCAACTTATTTTATTAGAATTTTTTCAATATCCTCAACGTATACAACCTTAAAGACATTAATGGTGATAGTGTTGATATCAATGACAACCATATATAAGCAATATCCAACAAGTTTCCCATTATCCAAATTAGCAAGAACAATAAATCATTACATTAATAGAATCTAACATCAAAATGGAATTACATCTAATCATCTCATTAATCAAGTAATCAATTTGATACATCCATAACATTTATTCAATAGAGATCATTTGAATCAATTCATTTACTTAAATATACATTAACATCTGTTATATAATCCTACATAAAAGAGTTCAACATCAGTTTACATCATTACATTTATACATTTGTACAACCATATCTCCTCGAATACAAATGAGGAGTGTACATCCAAGTATGATACATGATACATTAGAATATGATACAATGCAAGTACATGAGTATAAATCCACATGAGCTGGTACAAAATAGAAGTGTCCAATCCAGAAGAAGTCACCATAATCACGATCAAGAAGAGGGAATCCAATGGAGTACAATGCATTATCCACCCAACCATGTGGAACCCAAAGGTCCACCCCCCGTGCTAGGAGATAGCAAAGGGTCGCACCATCACAATAGAACAAATGACAATAGACAACACAAGGATAACAAGACATCAATGAACAAGTGAGGATCAACATCATATGATAGTAACATCACTTCCAGAGGCACATAAACATCTAAGAGAAACAAGAGACAATGGGGTTATTAGCTTGCCGTAGGAGGAGTGTCATCACATAGTTTTCTATGGGTTACCCTAGAATAGCCTTCCTAGGCTACTAGACCCCCATCCTGGGTTACCCTGACCACCTCTATCGATCGTCAGACCCCCATACAAACACATGCGAGATCAACGTACCTTCCAAGAGGGAAAGGCAGTTGATCATGCCATTCCAGGCCTTCTCAACTCATCCCAAGCCTAAACAAGCACTTGAGCCATGAGTGAGGAATTCACTTATCTTATTTAGTGTGATTACTAACCAGCCTCCTAGTTCATTTTAAGTTATCACTTAATTACAAAACTCCCACATGGGTTACCCAAGTGCCACTTTATGCGCCAGACCCCCATCGAGAGCCACTCCCCTACTGACAACTAGGAGACCCCAAAAATGACAACATGGTAAGGCCATCATGCACACAAAACATAAATCACAAAAGTACACATCCCGAGCAAGGCATGGATCATCTCGCTCACAACACAACTGTAACCACAATAAGGAGTGCATGGCTAAGGACCCACAACAACACATCGCATGTATAATACCAATCAATTCAAGGCTCAAACATAGAATTTCAACCACTAACATATTATCTTCATGCCTTTGGAAGACTTACAAATCCATTAAACACAAATAACTCCTACTAAGGAAACAATCACCAAATGCACCCCACTTACAAAAACAACATAGTATTCAATGCAAGCAGTCATCGTACATGACACAAGTAACAATTCCACTAAACACTAATAAAATACAAGGTGGGGTAAATTCTTCGACAAACAAGTGAATACAAGAGATATCATCATACATATTTATCACGGGAAAACTTAATCCTAACTTTCTCTTTTATTTGACTACTAATCATTTAAATATGAAACACACTATCTATTTGAGCATTGACCCATTTCCAAATTCCTTCCAAATATAGTCTAATTTCAAATTTAATTAAATTGATCTCTCTTTTTTTTAATTTTTATTCCGTTTATCTACCCACAAATTTCTTATTTTCAAAGTGAGTATACTCTTTTACTAACCCATTACCATTCTTATACAAATATACCTATTCGTCTATGAAAAAAATAATATATATTTTTACATCTATAAACAAATGTATATATTATACTTAATCACTGTTTTTAACAATAGATTTAAATATAGTAACAAATATAATTAAACATACATATGTAAGTACATATATATATATATACCTATATATATATATGCACAAAACCGAAAGGCAATCGAACTTCATATACAATGAAACACAAAAATTATCAAACACCAATTTATCTATAAGCACAACAGTAAATCTAAAATCATTCACCATTACCAACTCCAGTTTATCGAATTCACAAGAATGAATTACCAACCTAAACTCACATCCAAATCGAGATAGACGTTGCCAATCCGTACGGTGAAACTTACCTATAAATTCAATTGCCACTACATTCTTATTAACTGATGACACGGAGTTAAGTGATGACAGGTACTAGATTCCAATATTCAAATTTATCAAAAAGAAATTTATATCAACGCATGAGAATCAATCTCTTAGCTGTTAGAAAGATGACACTGGGAATGAGCTTGGAGTTCAACCAAAATAAGAATCCCATCGAAAGGCTTTAGCAAGGGATATGGCGCCCATTCCAGAGGACGGTGAGGGGAAAGGAAGTAGGGGCCGACCGACCATGGTGAGATCGGCGTCAGGACTAGCTCACATACAAACCATTTCACAGAAGTGCGCAGATCCATTGTGCTTTACACAAAGAAATGTTTGTCCCTTTCAACTATCAAATACAAATCAAAAGTTCATCAAATTTCATTTAATTAACAAAGTTAATTGGTATAGCATACAGAATGGTCCTCATGGAATAAGCAAGCCGCAGTTTTAGCTAATGTAATCGAGTTGCCCAACTGTAGGTTGATGTCGAGCTCCAACTCCTCAGTTCAGCTTCTACTTCTTCAAACTCAACAAAACACTTCCCCCGAATTCAAAACCTTTCTAATACCAGATATAAGCTTCCAAGAATCCAGAAAAGAATCCACGGGAAGCAGCAAGATTAGTTATTTCCAGAACCATTTTCGACAAAACAAGATTTGTTTCCCTTTTAAAAATCTTTACATAAAGCCCCAATTCCATTACTAACTAATTAATTTATCTTTTCACTCCCATAACTGCATTCATTTCTTTCATTAATTAATTTATTTTCATTATTATATTAACCACTAAACCATAATTTGATATATATATATAATTATTTCTTATAAAACTATGAGTTTTAGTTTATTTAAATTAAACAAAACATTAATAGTATTTTACTTATTAAAATATTAAAATTACAAATTATATTTAAGCATCTATTTAAAACTATCAAATACCTTTTAATCACAATATTCTTATATCTAATATAAAATCCATCAAACATCAATCGAGCATAAAACTCAAATGGACGGACCCAACCACAAACAGTAACACGGTTAGGACAAAGCGCAAAGGGGTATTACGTAACCACACTTTTATATAATCATGTGTTGTGGCCATATACCCCACTTAAATGATGGATATAAAAATTATTTTTTGTCACTTATTAAAATAATTTCTCCTCCAAATAGAGTAAACACATAATCACTAGTTAATCTTTAGTTATCTAAATCTCTAGTCCAATTAGAATCAAAATCTACCTATATATCAAACACCTTCCCAACATCATTAGTACCATGATAACATAAATAATATCCTAAATTTCCTTTCATGTATATTATTATTTGGTCCTAGTGTTATTTTCCAAGCTTTGACATGAAATTGCTTAGAAATCCCATTGATTGGACAATGTTTGGTCATTTATAGACCATTGCATACATAAGGCTTCCAATTGTACGTGTATATGGAAAATTATACATGTCCTCCAAAACCTTTGTGGACTTAGAATATTGTTTCAAACTCAATTTAATTCTAACTAATAAAGGGAAACTTGCATGTTTACTATCATGCATTCTAAAACATTATAAAATAGTTTCTAGAGGCTTCTTATTTAACAATATTATAAATCTCTTACAAATTCTCTATAAATAGAAAATTATTCCAAACATAATTTAGTGTCTACTTGTAAAGGGATACATGTTTATGTAGCATTGTAAATTATCAACCTTGAGAATTTCATACTATGTTTGGCCCCCCTTTATGTGCTTGGACCTAATTATGCTTATTATTTTCTTGTTCTATTATGGTTTATGAAAAATCAAGATAAAATTGGGAAATAAAATAATTATTTATTTAATGACAACTTAAATTCTAAAATAGGTCTAGTCTAGGGTGCCCTTGTCCTTGACCACCCTATATTGGCTTAAATTTTAATATTTTATTATTAATTTTTTATATTTACAAATTTAAAATTAATTTGTCATCTTTTAAAAATAAGTAATACATGAAATGCATATAAATGTCTTTTTCACCATTTGAACACCTAATGAAATTTCAAGCAATTGAGCATCCTAAAAAGTAGTAAAGGAAATTCAAGAGTAGAATAAGAATTATTTTAAAACACTTCTATTAGTTAAGATTCATGTTAGCAATGCATCATGTAAGATTGTTTTATGTTTTATGTTCATTGTTTTGTGAGTACTAACACTTGCAAGACCTTCAATAAAGCACCAAATTATCCTTTCTTGAGATGTGTGACATGGCTTTAGTTCATCAAAGAAAAAAAACTAAGTGGTAAGTTTTAGCACTTATGACTTATCATTTGGTTTATCCATTTTCCTCTACTAGACCTAGGTTAAGCACTCTTTATCCAACATCATCATAGCCATTGTGGAAGTGGAAAGACCAAAAGGGGGTGACTTAGGAAAACCCCTATATAACATAACCATTTATCTCCTCTCTTTCTTAGAGGTAGTAGATCTAAAGTGAATTTGGAGAATATTGAAGATCCAACATCAAGATCAAGTATTCAAGCACATTCATTCATCAAATTAGGGTAAGAGCAATTATTCATCAACAAATGAAGTTTTAGAGCTTAATCTGACGAATAAACGCCTATATATTGTAACTCATTGATATATGTCTAAAGATTCCATAAAACATCATTCTCAGTCTAGGGCATCCACATCCTTGACCAGATAATTTGTGCTTAGATTTGAATGACAGGTCCCTCTGCCTCTACCTTCTAATTTTCTATAGATCAGTCCTATACTTTTTTTAGTTTGTATCAGTTTGTTGTAGTTGCAAATTTGACATAATTACCTTTATAAAATCAAAAAAATTCAATTCCTAAACAACACATCAACCGCCAAAAGGAGACCAAAACCCAGATCAACCATTCTAGCTCTTTCTTGAAGATAGTAGCCCAGTGGTCTTTTATTATCTTTTTTGTGTCCCCCCAAAATGATGTAAGTGAAAAGGTGTGATTTAGACCCTAGATCCCCTTTTCCTACACCACAATTTACTATCACACATTCTAAACCATTGTAAAATAGTTTCAAAAATACATCCTCTTATTTAATTTTTGGGAATTTAATCCCTACTATAGTCAATTGATAGACTATGATAGTAGCACACCTTTAAGATTATGTGATACAAATATAGTTATGTTTGTTGTAAAAATTCAATTAACAACGCCAATAAAATAACATGATAAGTAAAAATACACACACCACATGAACATGATGCATATTATATGTTGGAGACCCTTTCAAGAAAATACCTACCAAAAAAAGGGCAAACACAATTGTATTAACAAGAAATAATCTCCAAGTATAATTATTCACTTTTGTAATCCTACTCAATATATACACTATATTGTACAACCTCCAAATTGGCGTATCACACCTTTAGGACACAATGCATCAACCACCATCAACCCATTTCATCCATAAAAACAAGTAGATATAACCACCAAGAAATTCTCATATAATTCTAAGGATCTTAGTTGTTTAGTTTCCATATGGATTACCAATAGTTACACAACAAAAACATGACTGGAATATGATATTAGTATACCACACATTGTATCAAACATAAATTCTCCACATGGATAATTGATACATATTAGTGTATATTATCACTCACACAAATTCAAATGGTTGTTGATTAACTTTACCTTAATATATACTTGTCTTCTTGCACTACAAACAACCACCAACTCTGGTATGTGGTAATAGAGATAAAAAAATTATTTCTTTTGTCTACATGTGGTACCCATATTAATACCATATAATATCTTCATTCTCTTAGTCATCATTTTATGTACTCCAACAATGTCATATATGCACTTGTACTACAACACATGCTCTAGTAAATACTTAGACAAAGATGGGGCAATGAGCTCTTAACCAAATTCCTTATAGTTGTAACTAGAGAAACATTAGAATAATACAAGACTCCATACTAAACCAAAACATCTAAAAATCAAAATAACTTACCATATAAAATTTTACAGTTTACCAATCTACAAAAAAATAAATCAATTTAAAATAAACAAGTTCATGCATCTTCTCTCACCCAATATTTTTTTATAAGTGAACATCACATCAATGTTCTAACAATATTACACTTTATATGTACTACATGAGTTTTTGGGTGCACATAGAGAAGATAAATCATGCATATGAAATGGGTAAAACCATTACATCCCAATGCCAAAAAAATTTAGTAGCACTTATAAGATTTGTTAAAGAATTAACAATATTGTATGTACTCCAACAATGCCATGAATGACCACTTTTATCGTCACACATGCTTCAATATATATTTAGACAAAAATGTGACAATGAGTTCTTAACTAAATGCCTTAAATTGAAACCATACCAACATTAGACTAATGAAGGCCTCCATACTAAACAAAAACATCTAAGACACACTATAACTTATTACATAACATTTTATAATTGTTTACCAATCTACAATCATACATTGTCAACATAAATTGAGCAAGTTTAGGAATTTTCTCTCACCCAAGAATTATTTGTAGGTGAATAGCACACCAAAGTTACAACAATATTCGACTTGATATATAACACATGAGAGTTTTGGGTATATATTGAGAAGATCAATAATGCATGGGAAACGGGTAAACCCATTACATCCCTACACAATTAAAAATTTGTAGTACTTATAAGTTTTGTCATACAATAATAAATATTTATGAAAGTGTTAATTTTATTCATATGAATTTTATTGTCTTGACCATCTCTCTATTTTTATTTATTTCATATCTACATGATTAGTCCTAGCATAGTAAACAAGATTTCTATCCAAAAAATATACTCTAACAATCATAATTTAGCATTGTTTGAATCTTAAAACCAATATTGTTAAAAATTATTTGTAATCATGTATCTTAATTTCAAGCATGTGTTTCATCCATGTAATCTATTTTAGTTATTAATAACACACGTATATGTTATTTCTTACTCATCCAAATCACTACTCCAAATAGAGTAGAATCATAATTTATTGTAGACCTCTAGTTGAAATATCCAAACCAATCAAAATTAATAAAACCCTATACATTCAACACCTTTCCAAAATCATTAGAACCATGAAAATATAAATAGTATTTAATAGTTCCTTTTAAGTACCTAAAAACTCTTTTAACCTAGTGCTAATGTTTCATGTTAGGATTTTACATAAGCATGTTTATAACTCCTACAATTTGGGAAATGATTACTTTGATCAAACCATTGCACACATAGGGCTTCCTATTACACCTACATTTGGAACATTGAATTTATCATACAAAGCCTCAAAAAACTTAGAACATTGTATCAAAATTAAACTCTTACCTAAAATAAAAGAATATTTACAAGATTATTGTCATGCATGTCAAAATACTACAAAAGAGTTTCAAGATACTTCATCTAGTTCAACCACAACTTCCTATTAGCCATTTCCTTATGAATCTCTATACTAGGTATGAAAATTGTAGCTCCTAATTCATTCATATCAAAATTTATAGATAATGGATCCATGAATTCCATAATTAGTGCCTTTTTCCCATTGATAATAATGTCATTATTTAATACACATGATGATTAATATTAGTCATTACAAAACCCAATTATAATGCATATGAATCAAAATTTTGATGTCACATATAAGGTGACTAATTCAACCCATACATAGATCTTTTTAGTGTACAAACTAGATGCTTTTTTCTTTCTTTCACCTTGAATTCTTCAAGCTAACTCACATATATTTCCTCCTCAATATCTCCATGCAAGAATGCAATCATCCAACTTCTTTGCTTCAAAATAATATGTTGTAACTATAGATGGCAATATTATAATGAGATTAGACATAGTTGTAGGAGAAAGGATCTCACTAAAGTATATTACCTCAGTTTGGGAATAACCCTTTGCCACCAACCTTGCCTTCAACCTATTGTCACTTAGAAGTACACCCTTGCTAAGTTTCAAAAATCAGCCTACTAGTAAAAAATGAGATGATCTCCTTGAGTGTGGGATCAAATTCTAGAGATCAACCTCCAAAGAGGGTTGGTTCCCTTTGAGACTTCACCTAATTAACCTGTCCTACTGCTGCATGTTGAGAAAATGGGGAAATGAAACATAAAAATGAAAAAAAGGACTAATAAGTTGATGTAAAAAATTGATCTGAAACCTACATTGTTGTTTGGACTCACAATATGATCAAAAATTTAAACCTAGAATATACATAACTCAGTATTTCATATATCTTTGTAAAAGTGTTTCATAACTAGGTTTAGTGTGTCAAAGATGGCATTTAGAAGGAGCTATGAATTCTGTCACAACTTAAACTCTACTCTTAATTGGTTAACAAAAATTATGACCTACAAACATACATACTTTCTACACAAAGGAAATGAAAATAGGACATGAATTAAGGGGAAAAGACATCACCACAAGATTATATCAACTATTTTGAAGAGATTTGCACAATTAACAAATCCAAGAAGGTAAAAAGCTTATCTTTATTGATAAAAAGGAAGTGTTACATAAAATTGTACATGCTTTAAAATGGAGTTACAAAGCTGCTCCAGCTTGAAAGAAATTTGAAAACAAGTTACATTACATTGCTAGAAAAGTCAAAACTAATTGAAAATCCACCCTTAGGCTTGCCTATAAAATGCTCAACAACTTGCTAGATAATAGGAACCTATTGTTGTAAGTGAATGACATGTGTTTTCTTTAGTTGGTTGGGTTAGACCTTCTTGGGCGTCCAAAATTGTCATCCCTACTTTCCAACCCCCTAAAATTCTCCAAAAAGGTATTTGAATGAAGAAAAATTCTTACTTTGACCCTATCTATTAGCCAAGACTCCTTGAAAAGCTCCCATATGCTTGAAGATACTCCAAAATAAGTCAAACTACCATTTATTCTTTCTATTTGTTTTTCACTTCTTAAAAAATTATCCTATATATCCTCAAACTTCTCATAAATGCATGGAACGGAGTTATAACTGCCCAACTCTCAATTGTTGGATCACTCTCAATGACTAGATTTTCTTCAAACTTGCTAATAGAACATGTGAAAAAAGGTTTGAAAGTGAATAAATTCCATAGGGGTGTGGAATATTCTTAAGGGGTTAAAAATTAGCTAAGACTCCTTTCATTTATGTTTCTTTACCGCTATCTTTTGCCAAAACATAAAAATTATCATCTACCAATTTGTAACTATCTCTATCACTTTTCAATCTATTATCCTCAAGGTTTGAAGATAAATTTTCAGTGACCCTTTTTATTTTACCTTGAAATTCATTTTTTTAATAAATTTCTTATATTTTTCTTCAGTTCTAGATCCAATACAATAAGAGATACTTTTAAAATCTCTACCAAACATGGTCACAACCTAACAAAAAGGTCTTCTCATTATTTCCATTTTCTTTTTTTTTTATGATGGGTCTATCTTACCTTGTTTGATCTCTTTTACCTTTGCTTCCATCAATTCCTTTTCTTTATGTCTACTCATTGCACTCTTGATACATGACTATCACACACTATCATGTCCAACTGTCCCTTGTTGTTAAATCTACCATCTATGCTTCCCTCAAGATTGTCACTCTTTGTAAAGAACTGTCAAAACTATCCCCTTTGTCTTAGCAACCATCCTCTGTCATTCATTAATGTTCCCTACTATACAATTCTTAGCGGTGTTTCTTGAACCAATTGTCTCTATAAACTCTATCATTATCTTGGTCATGTTATTTTTCCACTTTATCATGATGGATTTTCAACCCAATCAAAGCATTCTATGAGTGCTTCATGGTGATATCATCTCATTGATACTAAAAACATTATACTTCCCCTACCATGGTTGTCATCTTTATCAATCAAGGAGTTATCATTGCATTATTTCTCCTATCTTTTTTTTATAACTCTTAGGTAAATTTTTAGAATCGTGTCTTCATATATTGAGATTGTTAGAACCCTATCTTATCACCTGTCTTCTTTATGATCAAGCCATTTGTCTTATTTTTTCTTATTTTAGATTCTTCAAAGTTTTTATTTTATCAACAACATCCTTATTGATGCTTAAACACTCCAAATGGTAGAACAACTTGTACGGAAAAATAACAAGTGTAGAAAATTTTAGAGAAAAACAAAGTCACATACACTCAGATTTATGTGGAAAAACCTGGTAAAATAATACCAGTAAAAAACCACGGGAAAAATATCTTTCTTATTGATTCTCAGGAATTAAAGAGTTACAACAATCTCAAATGAGATCTAGCCCCTTCTTTAAAAGGAGGAAAAGAATACCTCTCAAAACTATTCTAGCCTTTAGCCTTCTTTCTACTACATACAAATGAGGGAATGCTCCTCCATTTATATATAAATTTGAGAAACTTAATGCTATCATTAAGTTCTCAAATTTTCCACCTCTAATCCTTCCAATGCCACCACTATAGTCATATTATTGATTGAGCCTATATGTGGCTCTCAACCATCTACAAGATTGACACATATAGAGTCCAACTTGATTCTACTATGAATCACTTAATAATTTACTTTAGTCAACACAATATGACTTAGTCAACTACATGTATGACACATATAGGAGTAGATTCCTAATTGAATATTGCTTGTATGACACATATAGAATTAGAGTCCTATTTGACTTCACTTTCCAACACAACTGACATAGGAACATTAAATCTCAAGGGTAGCTTTCCTCTCGACTAGGAAATATTACAGGATTTTGAACTAGCTAGTTCATTATTAAAACTTTGAGAGAAAATCATCTCAAAAAAGTCTTTGGATGCTTTAATCGAAGGCATATGAGTCATAATGAGATAAAAAAATCAATATCACCAATAAGAATTTCAAATGAAGAACCTCCAAGAAGAGAGAGTGGAAATTATGGATCTAATGATTTTAGAAAATATAATTTTAAATACCATATTCTCAAATCAATGGATTCAAATTCAAGACCAGAGAATGAAGTATCCGAAATCACTAGAGCACCATAAAATGAATGGATCATATATCTCATTTTGTTTTTCTTTGCATTGTCAAAGAAGTAATCGATTGCTTTCATACCGCTCTTTCTTCTATCTCTCCTTGAAGATGATAGTATAAATCATTTACAACCAAAGCATGAAGATCCCTCCCTAAGTTGTATGCTCATAGAAAGCTACTAAGTTTGATGTAGATAACTAAGCCACTGAAAACATGGGATTAATTATTCCTTTGGAAAACCTAGTTACATGTATTTTATTGGTGATAAAATTATAGCACACTCTTGATAATACAAGTCCACTAAACATTTTTTACCCTGGAAAGAATTGAAAAATGATGGTATTTGTGCTTTGTTGAAATTTAAACATAATAATTTTGTAAATTGTATCTGAAGCCTTAATTCTTCTCCAGCCTCTAACTGCTTCTATTCATCAACATATTCTAGAAAACAAGGGCCTTGAAGGACCTCAAATCCTTTTCAACTAGTTCTATCACAAACATCAATGAAAAGAAATAGACTGCTAGGAATAAGAAGCACTTGAAAATGGTAAAGCTCATCTTACATGTTCTGACATTTTCTCAGTAATTTTGATCATTTATAGCTACAAAGATAGTATTCCTCCAACTTGAAAACATTGCATACTG
The DNA here is from genome assembly GCA_007115665.2 of Sequoiadendron giganteum. Lineage (NCBI taxonomy): Eukaryota > Viridiplantae > Streptophyta > Pinopsida > Cupressales > Cupressaceae > Sequoiadendron > Sequoiadendron giganteum. The sequence continues at coordinate 370,712,526 of CM021101.1, read as the reverse complement.
CTTAGACTCAAATCAAAACTTTTCATCAACATGTCATCTGCAGCTCTTATTTTTCAGTTTTACAATCATCAACATGGTTGACTATTCCATACCACCATTGATAAGGAAAGTTTGGGCTCTTTTTCTAGTAAAATTCTATATGATCATATTCAATATTGCTTCTGGATTAGATCAAGTGATCCATCTTGATGATGGATAACAAAGTGATCCGAAACTGTGATGCAAAAACTTCTACACAATCTAATCTAGAAGCAATACTGAATACTTTCATATGGATTGTGGAAACTTGATATCATTATTATATATGATCTCCAGGATTGGTAGAGCAACAGGTCTATATGATAAAATCATCCTTGTACAAGCCAATCAACTATTCTATAATGTGTCATACTTAAATAACACCAAAATAAATCAATTATGACATTATGAATATTAAATTAAAGACATAAATCAATCAACTATTTTCTATCATAGCACAATATGTCCAATTTTTTTTTATATTCATTTCCAAATATCAAATTTTCAAGTTACATAGTTTGACTTAGGCTAACATCACCACTTAGTCAACTCAAGTTTACATCATGTGGTGCAAAGTACAATAATCAAAAGATGGAATTCCATGTGATTCCTCTTCAACAATCATCACATTTGGTGGATGAGAACATGGTTCAGGCACTTTTCCACCCAACCACAAAGCTACACTTCCCCAAAATTCTTCCTAACTCAAAGAATACTCGACCTTGCAAATAATATTTAACAAGAGAATACGATATTGGTGTGTGCTTAACAACTACATGCATTTCTATCTACATTTAGAACATACAAGATCAATGTTAGGAAATGGAAGAGAGTCATAACATAAAATTAGTCCATTCAACATTATGGGTTACAAGATTGACTAAGCACATGCTACATATAGCAACTATCTATGATAGATTTCGAAAAAAGAAAAATCTACACTCTCTATAATTCCATTTTCGGCACCCATTGTGGAAGGAAACTTTCTACATACATGAGTATCTCTTCCTACTAAACTTTCCATTTGCAACATAAAATAAGACATGCAATAGTCTATCAAATCATGTACTTGTACTTTTAAATAAATTAGATTACTTTACAAGCACAATCTATATGAAATTACTACGTAAATTGGAATCATTAGGACACAATGCATAGTACTCTAAATCAGATTTATTACTTCCAAAAGGTTATGCAACAAGAAATCAACCATTTATCTAGATCTTTATATATAGATTCTCATACACACATCTTAGTGTCCATGTAGTAACATTCCAATGCCTTATTCCTTTCTTCCTTTCAAATGAAATAAATCATACATTATTCAAGTACAGTAAATAAGTTGATAAAAAGGATAAAAAGAAGGTATATCGCATGTATGTGTATATGCATAAATGGAATATTTATGCATGTACACATATATGGCCTTCTATTAAAAACTGAGTATGCATATGCATTCTTTTGATTAAAAGAAAGATCCATACCACAAGAAGTTCTTATTGATAAAATATAAACATTAGTTTTAATCAAAAAACTCATTCATGCATAGTTTGAACTATAATAACAACCATATTCAGTTGAGAACTTGAAGATTATAATTTATAGAGAAGTCTCTAGACTTAACATTCTGAATTTAAATATCATTTGGAATGTCACAAGATCATTTTCATTCAAATATATTGTAATCGACACCATAATTGATCTGAGTTAAGACAAAGTAGATATACATTTTTAGATTCAATCTGACTTTCTTTCAAAGAGTGATCATTCAGTGTTAAAATATATAACAAGGTTACTCTTAATTTGTTCCGTTCTATTCTTTAATAAGAACATTTTGTAATTTTAATACCAAGTCATCATTTGTTTCAATGAAAGAACATCAAATGGTTATTTAAGTTGGTTAAGAGTCAAAATCATACATTTCAAGGCAAATTTGACAATGATAAAAGTATAGTTCTATACCTTAGAACGATATATGTATCATTATTTTTAAAAATAGAGTCTAGTTAAAGATAACTTATTCAGAATGATACATGTTGTTCAGATTTATTCATTCTTTTAAAGGCATTATTATCCAAAGAACAATACAATTACTATTGTTCAGTTCTAAACATCATTTAAAACCCTTTATTATCATTAAGAATGATATACATGCTATCATTCTGAATGATAAGCATACTATCGTTTGACCTTTGATATCATTTAAAACATTTAGAATCTTTAAGAATGATATGGAAATTATCATTCAAAACCACTTAAGGTAAGATACTAAGGATAGTGAATATGATACGCTCAACATTGTTGAGTCATAATCATACAAAGAAATGGTATCAATATATATGTATGCATATATATATACACATATATATTAGTTTCATATAGTAACTTTAACATTTGGAATGATGATCATTGAATCGTTTGGCCTATTAAGGCATAAATTTGAGTAGTCAAACAATAAAGACATCACCAAATATGGGAATGATGCAAATCATCCCATATCTAACAACATGCTTAATAAAGCTTTGAAATTGAGAATGGAATGAATGAAATCGTTCCTTTGTAGATCTCGAGCTTAAGAGAATCAAAACTTCTCTGAGATGATAGGAAAATAACCTATCAATTAAATGGGCAATGATATTTTTATATTTTCCAAGATTTTACATGGTCCAATTTCAGGAAGGTATCATAACAAAACTAGTTGGAATAAGATTTCGATACAATAATAGGAAACCTTTAACATAAAAATGCACAAAAATATCCACCCAGTTCATTACTCGACTGGGATTTACTCTAAGCATAAAACAATGACCTTTTGGTGACCTATCACCTAAACATGGTGAAGAGCATGAGACATAAAAGTTGTACTTGCAACTCAAGTGGGTTACACACAACCCAAAGATATTTTCATATAGAAGAGTTGACCAAATGGTATTGGTTTGTGATAGATCAAGGGTGTCCCAAATCTAGACGAAAGACATGATTATGTCAACAAAAGGGTCAATGTCGAATTGGTAGACCCATCGACTAACAAATGCAAGGACCCATTCACAAAAAAAAGGGGAAATGAAATAGTTTCCAATAGAAATACATTTATCCATGGAAAAATCATAGCATTAAGGTGAAGAAGGGAAGGTGATGATGCACAAATGGAAACTTGCTAGAAAATAGTCCTAACTTGCTTTTCCTCACAATCGGTCGAGGTAGAGTATGAAGAAAATCTGTGAAATCTTCAAATCTGCTTTTTGTCATTTCCTCCCCAATCGACCTTCTCCTTCCTCCTTCTTTTTAGATGAATTTTTTCTTCCTTTGTGCTATGTCTCCTTGTTTTTGCATGATTTTTCTCTTCTCTTAGAAATCTACATTTTTCCCTAAAATTGGTATATGCTCCATAAAGATAACCTCCCCCACTTCTTGCGATGAAATTCTCTCCTTCTTTTGGGGGTTATGGGCGACCCTCTATCTGTTTCAAATCTATCTTTTAAATTTAAAAATTAAACAAGACATTTATTAATCACATTTAACAATTTCTCAAACATTTATCTATTGGATTAATAACTTTCAAATAACAAATAAATCTTTCCTCATTTCTTTTACAAGAAAGTTGATCTCAAATTATTTTTAAAAGGATTTAATTCAAATCGTTCTAACAACTCATGAGAAAATAAATATAATATATTCCAAACATTATCACTTTCTTTTCTTTTGAAATGTAAATATCATCAAATTGTCAAGGTAAAGCAAATGATCTATAAATTTATTTTTCCATAAGCTTACCTATTTAGTCATCAACATATTTCACATGAAAATGATATCTACTAAACTGCAAAAATTTCAATGCAAATGTTATGATTTTTTAGTGGTGTGTGCACATTCCAGATTCCAACATGTAATGCCCCTTCGGGCTTCGTCCTAACCATGTTGCCGTTTGTGGCTGGGTCCACCCATTTGAGTTTTATGCTCGATTGATGTTTGATGAATTTTATATTAAATGTAAGAATATTGTGATTAAAAGGTATTTGATAGTTTTAAATAAATGTTTAAATATAATTTACAATTTTAATAAATAAAATACTATTAATGTTTTGTTTAATTTAAATAAATTAAAACTTATAGTTTTATAAGAAATATATATATATATATATATATATATGGTTTGGTGGTTAATATAATAGTGAATATAAATTAATTAATGAAAGAAATGAATACAGTTACGAGTGAAAAGATAAATAAATTAGATAGTTAGATAGTAATGGAATTGGGGTTTTTTTGCAAAGATTTTTAAAAAGGAAACAAATCTTATTTTGTCAAAAATGGTTCTGGAAATAACTAATCTTACCTCATGTCCCCATGCGGCTGCTTAACTTATTTTGACTAGCAGTCACTGCTCAACTTATTTAGGAGTTATTTGTGGAGCTGATGGCCCCATGAATGCTTAGTTTTTTTGCTTATTTTTAAGCAGCCAGCTTAAATTTGTATTAATGGTATTAATAATAATTTGTACAATAAAAAATTAGAAAAAGAAAAAGAAAATCAAATATTAAAAAAAAGGGAAAGAAATTTGTGGAGCGTGGATTTTTAGAAATATGCAGTTGCTGCTTATTTCCAGCCCCCCCTCTTTTTTCCCAGCTTATTTTCAATTCCTAAACAGTAGCTGCTCCATTAAAATAGGAAAAGATTCCAAATTATCCTTTCCCAAAAATAAAATTTATGCATGGGAACACCCCTGCTGTTTAAATTTAAGCAGAAAATAGAGTTAAGCAGCCGCATGGGGACATGAGAAGCTTATCTCTAATATTAGAAAGGTTTTGAATTAAAGGACAGTTTTTTGCTGAGTTTGAATAAGTAGAAGCTGAACTAAGGAATTGGAGCTCGACATCAACCTTCAGTTGGGCAACTCGATTAACCAGGTTCCATTCTTCTTAAATTTCTACTTCTGTTTGTTTTCGAGCAAGAACTTGAATGCTATGATGTAAAGAAATCAAACTATTTTTTTGTTGAACCAATAAAAAGATTGTAAGTACTGGAAACTTCTTTCCTTGTGCATGCTACGTCTTTCAATATTAACTCAAATAGTATTGGGTTCAATTTTTGTCTCTATTAAATTGCATGCATGTCTATCGATTGAAACTATGCCCTTATCCTGCAACAAGGTAGTCCGTGTGACTACATTTCTTGAGGCATCTCGCCAAACGGTTCCAATGTATGGTCTAGGCCTCTATATTTTCTTTTTATGCCTGTCTATCTAGACCACTCACAAACCCTTATTGCCTTGTTAGGTGCACATACCCTGTTCTATTCTCTCTTGTATCACTGTTGGCAGTATCTCTGGCTTTAGTATCGGCTGCATATAGCTTGTATACATGTGGCTTTTCCATTAGTATCTTTTAAGTTTGATTTCTGAAGGTTCCGTTGGAGCAGTATCTGATATTTGTATAATTTTAGCATGATTTACCATCTGTTCACTGACTTCATTTTATTCGTCTAATGTCAGCCTGGGGTCGGCCGATTACTCACATTCTTTCCTCTATCAAAGTCTCTTTATGCATTCAAAATCTTGGCTCAAACCTATCAGGCCCTGATTTGAGTAATTACCTTAGCTAAAATTGTAGCTTGCTTATTCCATGAGGACCTTTCTGTATGCTATGCCAATTACCTCTGTTAATTAAATGAAATTTGATGAACTCTTGATTGGTATTCGATAGCTGGAAGGGAGAAACATTTCTTTATGTAAAGCACAATGGATCTGTGCACTTCTATGAAATGGTTTGTATATGAGCCAGTTTTGACGCCAATCTCACCATGGCCGCTCGGCCACTACTTCCTTTCCCCTCACCATTTTCCGCAATGGGTGTCATATCTCTTGCTAAAGCCTTTCGGTGGGATTCTTGTTTTGGCTGAACCCCAAGCTCATTCCCAGCTTCGTCTTTCTAACAACTAATAGATTGATTCTAATGTGTTGATATAAATTCCTTTTTGATAAATTTAAATATTGGAATCAGGTACCTGTAGAATTTGGTAAACACCTTTTGATAGGTGGAAATATCACTTAACTCCATGTCATCAGTTAATAAGAATGTAGTGGCAATCAAATTTATAGGTATGTTTTGCTGTACGAACTAGAAATGTCTATCCCGATTTGGATGTGAGTTTAGGTTGGTAATTCATTCTTGTCAATTCGATAAACTGGAGTTGGGAATGGTGAATGATTTCAGATTTACTATTGTGCTTATAGATAAATTGGTGTCTGATAATTTATGTGTTTCGTTGTATATGAGGTTTGATTTCCCTTATATGTATGTTTAATTATATTTGTTACTATATTTAAATCTATTGTTAAAAACAGTGATTAGGTATAATATATACATTCATTTATAGATAGATGTGTATATATATATATATTTTCATAGATGAATAGGTATATTTGTATAAGAATGGTAATGGGGTTAGTAAAAGAGTATACTCACTTTGGAATTAAGAAATTTGTGGGTAGATAAACGGAATAAAATTTAAAAAACAAGAAAGATCAATTTAATTAAATGTGAAATTAGACTATGTTTGGAGGGAATTTGGAAATGGGTCAATGCTTAGAAAGATGGTGTGTTTCATATTTAAATGATTAGTAGTCAAATAAAAGAGAAAGTTAGGATTAATTTTTCTCGTGATAAATATGTATGATGATGTCTCTTGTATTCACTTGTTTGTCGAAGAATCTACCTAACCTTGTATTTTATTAGTGTTTAGTGGAATTGTTGCTTGTGTCAAGTACGATGGTTGCTTGCATTGAATATTATGTTGTTTTTGTAAGTGGGGTGTATTTGGTGATTGTTTCCTTAGTAGGAGTCATTTGCATTTAATGGATTTTTAAGTCTTCTAGAGGCATGAGGATAATATGTTAGTGTTTGAAATGCTATGTTCAAAACTTGAATTGATTGGTATTATACATGCAATGTGTTGTTGTTGGTCCTTAGCCATGCACTCCTTATTGTGGTTACAATTGTGTTCTGAGCGAGATGATCCATGTCTTGCTCGGGATATGTACTTTTGTGATTTACGTTCTATGTGCATGATGGCCTTACCATGTTGTCATTTTTGGGGTCTCCTAGTTGTTAGTAAGGGAGTGGCTCTTGATGGGGGTATGCCACACAAAGTGGCACCTAGGTAACCCATGTGGGAGTTTTGTAATTAAGTGATAACCTAAAATGAACTAGGGGATTGGGTAGTAATCACACTAAACAAGATAAGTGAATGCCTCTCTCATGGCTCAAGTGCTTGTTTAGGCTTGGGATGAGTTGAGAAGGCTTGGAATGGAATGATCAACTTCCTTGCCCTCTTGGAAGGTATGTTGATCCCACATGTGTTTGTATGGGGGTTTGACGACCGATAGAGGTGGCCAGGGTAACCCAGGATGGGGGTCTGGTAGCCTAATAAGGTTACACCAGGGTAACCCATATCAAACTATGTGATGACACTCCTCCTATGACAAGCTAATAAACCCATTATCTCTTGTTTCCCTTGGATGTTTATGTCCCTCTGGAAGTGATGTTATTGTCATATGATGTTGATCCTCACTTGTTCATTGATGTCTTGTTATTCGTGTGTTGTCTATTGTCATTTGCCCGATTGTGATGGTGGGACCCTTTGCTATCTCCTAGCACGGGGGGTGGACCTTTGGGTTCCACATGGTTGGGTGGATAGTGCATTGTACTCCATTGGATTCCCTCTTCTTGATCATGATTATGGTGACTTCTTCTGGATTGGAAACTTCTTCTTTGTACCAGCTCATGTGGATTTATACTCATGTACTTGCATTGTATCATATTCTGATGTATCATGTATCATACTTGGATGCACACTCCTCATTTGTATCCGAGGAGATATGGTTGTACATATGTATAAATATAATGATGTAAACTAATGTTGAACTCTTTTATGTAACAAATTATGTAACAAATGTTATTGTATATGTAACTAAATGAATTGATTCAAATGATCTCTATTGAATAAATGTTATGGATGTATCGGTTTGATTACTTGATTAATGAGATGATTAGATGTAATTCCATTTTGATGTTAGAATGTATTAACATAATGATTTATAGTTCTTGCTAATTTGGATAATGGGAAACTAAGTAGCGTAGTCACAGACCTTAGAGGACTTAGATTAGATCAGTGTTAAGTGTTTCATTAGCAATTATGCGATTAATGCATTTCAAAAAAAAATGTTCCATTTTATGTGTATTTAGTGTGTTGTCCTCTAGGGTCCTGTGGCGTTGCGTTACACAATAAGCTTACCGATCGTCATTCAGCTAAATACTCCTACCTCAACCACATTTTCTTTCTTCAACCTATTCCTGCATTCACACACTTGCACTTACAAATTTTCATCTGTAACATTTAATCAATGCTCAAAATTATTTCTTCACTTCAGGGCAGGTGCATGGAAATGGGTAGCAATTTTGTGGACACCCTAAAAAAAAAAGTTGGAAAACCATAACTATAAGGCGCTCACATTATGTCTTCATTAAGCCTAGACTAGGTCTCGGAAACTACGAAGAAATAACGTGAGCGCGTTATAACGCACTCGCGTTATTGACTATTAAAAGTAAGAAAACAAATACAAATCTCTCATTTGCATTTCGACTGGTTTTTTTGTTGCACCCACGGCCAAAAACCCCACAAGATCATGCTCACATTCTAGGAGATGAATCTCTTCACCAACAATCCATATTTCTTCACACCGATGGCGCCACAACGACGAGGAGCTGTGAGAGGTAAGGATTCTATGGTTTTTGTTTTGAATTTGTTAGTTTTAGGTTGAATTTGATATATATTGTTTTTCAATTTTTAGGAGATGCAAATCAACTTATAAACCCTCAAAATCCTCAACAAGAAGACCAACCAAATTCTCAAGATCAAAATCAACCACAACATCAACCTCCTCCACCAATCACTCAACCCCCTCCTGGCGCTTAACAAAATTTAATGAGTGAAATTGAGAACAACAAAAAACAAATTGAGGATTTGATCAATAGGTTGAGTGATCCAAATGGTTCAACCACAAAAAGAATCACCCTAGAAAATTCATTGAAAGATATGTTAGAAAATGTAGATTCAATTAGAAAACAAATAACTAGATGGGAAGATAGGAGGCAGGCGGCTAGGGACTATTATGCAAATAAACTATCATACAAGGATGTGAAAGATTTAAAAATTACAAAAGGTGATTTGTGCTCATTATTCACTGACCCACGCACAAATCAAAATCTTACCCTCAATGCGAAGAGGTTTCCTATCCATTGGTTCCACCACCGACAGATTAGGGACCAATTTTATGATAGGTGGTACATGGTCTTCAATTACCCATCGTGCAACAATTGTGAGGTCCCGCAATATTTCCTTAGGAAACTATACAGTGAGTTCATATTGAAAAAAATCCCAAATTATTTTGATACATGAGGGATTTCCAGGGGAGAGGTGGGGGGTCAGCTCAGGATAGACATGGTGCACAACCGGATCCTATGTAGAAAGGTAGATGAGCTCTCGCTAGGCCACCTCGTGAGCACATTGTTATGCCTTCCATCATGAAAGAAAGTGTTGATGTAGAGACATTGCAGGTAATCAACACTTTGACCCAAAGTGTCATCCATCATACTAGCCCTATTCTACAGTGCCATCCAGGGGAGTCTTCAAGTGGTGGCCTTCGAACACATGTGTGTCAATCTTGCGGGGCTACTTGTTCACATGACCCCACCAAACCTCTGGAGACTGGTACACAAGATCCATTTGCAGCTATGGAGATGGAGAGGGCAGCTGACACTTTGCATGAGGCATATGGCATTTATAGTTAGGTAAAATTTAGTGCATGTGTTCAATAAATTTAATTTATTAAATTTTGATTTTGAAATGCAAGATTAACTAAAAATATTTTATGATTTTAATAAAATTGTAGGGTCACAGTGTTGAGACTGGATACACCGCCCCCCCCACCAACCTATTTTTGCAGTACACCTATCGCTAGGGTATGTAACTAGTAAACAATTATAAATTTATTGCATGTTAATGACATTATTTTACGAATGGTAATTTAATATGCAATTTTGGATGTTGAACAAACTAATATTGGAGGTTTTGATGGAACAATTCTCAATGGCAATGGATTTACTCAAACCTTCACGCAGGTAATAGAATAAAGACTTTAACTAATGAATCAAGTACTTAATAGATTTGTGTAGTTTATACATGCACATCGTTGATTACGTTGAATAATTTGTTGTTTTATTTTCAGTTGTTGCGAGACGATACACCTCCGAATGTGACGAGGGCAATGGATATTGGTGTGACATCTATTATACAATCCTCGATGGTTTTGACAGAAGAGGTATGAGGCAAATTAGTAAATTTCAATTTACATTTGTTGTTATAGATGTTAGTTAGTGAAAAATCAAACCATTATTGATTCACGTAGTTTAATTTCTATTTGTATGGTTTATACAAGGCTTGAGCACGCCTAAGCATGGATGTGAGAATATTTCCCTCATGGAGAGAGATCGTGAGATGGATGTAAATGATTATTTTGTCAAATATATCATTTTTTATAATGTAATTTCTATATATTCATGTTTTTACTTCTTATTGTAATCATTAAAACTTCATCATGAACTAAACCCTAGGAGGAGTAGCAGGAGCACTCCACGAACGCAACAAAAATGAGTGACAGACCTATCACCATCCGAGTGAAAAGGAAAGGGAAAGATTTTATTTCCAGGGCATGGAGAGCAATGACTTTTGATTCCAGAGTCCTTTGTTGTATGCCTGCATGGCACTTTTGTACATATTTTTTATTGGACATATTTGACATTGTATGCCTAGATGGCATTCTCGTAAGCCTATATGGCTATTTTGTACATATATTTCATACTTATATCGACATATATTGATGTATGCCTACATGGCTATTTGGTTAATACAAATATCTTTTATCGATGCCTATCCATATTTGCATTCTAAATTGATGGTTCAATAGATATGAGTTATGTGTATTCAAGTGTATACTTTACAACGTACGTGTATATTTTGTGACTTACGTGCATTCGAAAGTATAATTTGTGGCTTACATGTTTTCATGCATATACCTTGTATTCGTGCATATACTTTGTTTTAATTTGTGTATACTATGTATTCGTGTATATACTTTTTGAGGCTTATGTTTTTTTGAGTACTTGTACTTCCCTTATTGGCATGTACATGTTTGACTTATTCACATGTATAATTATTAATCGGTTAGCCCTAGCATTGATCTATCTCATCCTCAATGCATGATCCTTGAGATGGAGTAAGAACACCCTCAAGGTCAAAAGGAGTTTCACGTGCATTCTTCATAGGCTCATTTTGGTAGTGAAACCAAAAACCTCTTGCATCATTGAAACAATTTTTTTTTTTCCTTTATAGCAGGTCTGAAGCCATTATCATTCTCCATCAATTCTTCATGTATCCACTCCCCATTAATGGTTGTCTCATGACCTTCATGAAACCAAGCACTTATCTCATTTGTGATAGAAGAAATGTATGAAGATTTATCTTCCTCCTTATGAACCATTCATTATCATGAGCGATCGTATTCTTGTGAACCACTACTAATGAATCATGGGTCAATGAGTTTGACTCGTAAAACTACACGATTGAATCCTAATAGCAATATCACAATATTTATATATCTAAATGTTTTATTTCCTTCAGCTAAAATTTGTGCTTATACTTATGTGATTGATGTATGTTTGTGTATGGGATCATAGTAATTTCTATTTGATGATGCTATTGTGTTTTTAAGGTTTATTTATTAAAGGGTGCATGAAACAAGTTTTAAATCCTTAAAAATCTTTGAATTTCTTAGGTTTTTCTATTTGTCAAGTTTGGGCTCTGAGCCCGAGTCCAAACAAACCATCCTTGTTTCCAAACAAACCATGTTATAGATATGGTTGGTCGAGATAAAACATCACTCTTCTAGATAGTTCGAACCATAATCTTTCATGGCTACAAACACACCTTCATTACATGTGTGTTCTTGATCCTATTGAAGAAATGGTGGAACATGTTGTAGATCAAATATTGTAACCCTAAGTCCACAAGAAGGTTACTTGTCCTGATTTCTGCAAATGTCTTTAAGATGTTCATCCTTCTTGAGTAATGTGAACTATTGATGTCATTTAGATCTTTGAAACTGTCTGCAATCATGTGCAATAATGTAGAAGCTAGAGCTATATCTAATACTACAAATGACTGCTCAATGGAATCCTGAAAGCAATATCACAATTTGACACATTGTAGAAAATACCTCCTTCTTCTCAATTGATGAGCTAAAGGGGCTCTATAATGAATGTTTCATAAGGCACAACACTTACTGAAGGTTTTGCAAATGGGGTTACAAGCTAAGTGGGCTTAACGTTGGGGAAAAAAAATTGTGGTTAAGCGCTTGAGCTGGAGTATACTAGAATGGGTGACCTCCCAGGAAGGCCTAGTGCCTCACCTCTGTGAGCATCACCTAGATGTAATGAGTGCTAACTGTGCCATTCAATATCATTTCAAATTTGTTGCTTTAAGCAACTTACAAATTTGCAACTTTAGACTCCTCCAACCTAAGGGATTGATCTGGTGGAACATAGCTCAGAGTGATTCCACGTGTTTTGGTGCAAAAGAGGACCATGCATAGCATAAACATACCTATTTGTACATGTTGGAATAGTTTGCTTGGTCACACAAATTGCAGAGTGAAAGTTGCACCACTTTGCAACTTTGCACTGCTTGAATTTGACACTTTTTCCATCAAGTGAAAATCCACCGCCACGAGAAAACCACTCCAAGATAGCCAAAACCAAGAGATTTTTTTCTAGAGGGGCCCAACGCCTTCCTATAGGATTAGACGAGAAGTTTCTAAGTATAACGGTATCCAAGTAATAACATGTTGAATTTTGCAGCCATTTTGCACTTTGGACCCTTCAGGGATCGATCCGGTAGAACATAGCTCAAAGCGATTCCATGTGTTTCGGTGTGAAAGAGGACCATGCCTAGCGTAAACATACATATTCATTTGTTGGAATAGTCCTCTTGGTCACACAAGTTGCAGAACGAAAGTTGCACCACTTTGCAACTTTGCACTGCTTGAATTTGATGCTTTTTCCATCAAGTGAAAATCCACCGCCACGAGAAAACCACTCCAAGATAGCCAAAACCGAGAGAGTTTTTTTAGAGGGGCCCAACGCCTTTCTATAGGATCAGATGAGAAGTTTCTAAGTGTCACGGCATCCGAGTAATAGCATGTTGAAGTTTGCAGCCATTTTGCACTTTGGACCCTTAAGGGATCGATCCGGTGGAACATAGCTCGAAGCGATTCCACGTGTTTCGATGAAAAAAAAGACTATGCCTACCATAAACATACCTATTTGGACGTGTTGGAATAGTCTACTTGGTCACACAAGTTGCAGAGCGAAAGTTGCAGCACTTTGCAACTTTGCACTGCTTGAATTTGACACCTTTTCCATCAAGTGAAAATCCGCCGCCACAAGAAAACAACTCCAAGATAGCCAAAACTAAGAGAGGTTTCTCTAGAGGGGCCCAACGCCTTCCTGTAGGATTAGATGAGAAGTTTCTAAGTGTAACGGTATCGAAGTAATAGCATGCTGAAGTTTGCAGCCATTTTGCACTTTGAACCCTTCAGGGATCGATCCTGTGGAACATAGCTCAGAGCGATTCCATGTGTTTCAGTGTGAAAGAGGACCATGCATAGTGTAAAAATAAATATTTGAATGTGTTGGAACAGTCTGCTTGGTCACACAAGTTGCAGAACGGAAGCTGCACTACTTTGCAACTTTGCACTGCTTGAATTTGATGCTTTTTCCATCAAGTGAAAATCCACCACCACGAGAAAACCACTACAAGATAGCCAAAACCAAGAGAGGTTTTTGTAGAAGGGCCCAATGCCATTATGTAGGATCAGATGAGAAGTTTCTAAGTGTCATGGTATCTGAGTAATAGCATGCTAAAGTTTTCAGCCATTTTGCACTTTGGACCCTTAAGGGATCGATCCAGTGGAACATAGCTCGGAGCGATTCCACGTGTTTCAGTGCAAAAGAGGACCATGCCTACCATTAAAATACCTATTTGGATATGTTGGAATAGTCCGCTTGGTCACACGAGTTGCAGAAAAATGTGTACAAACTGTTTACATGACCTTTTTCACATTGTTTACATTTCAAAATTCAAAGTTTTGTAAATTTTCCTACTTAAGGCATTTACAGAACAAGGTGCTACTACAAAAAACATGAACTCCAACATTACAATATTTGAGTATATCTCATTATGTAATTAAATCTTATTACAATGCCTCTGGCACTTCATTCTCTCAGATCTTTTACAATGTCACTCATACATTCAAGATTCTCTTTAAATGTCTACATCATAGGTGCTCATTATGAGGTTAACATCAAATGAGTAACTTGAGATTCCCTCGCTAAGCTTCACACGCTCTCTTATAATGGCTTGAAATCAAAATTGAGATTTTTCAAAGTCATCAAAATAAGTATGTTGCATTGCTTTTTTGGCTGAGATTCTCTTTGATGGCTCTTAAATCAGCATTTTCTGCAACGAAAGATCAATCAATTTTTAGTAGTTTACTTACAAATACGCAAAGTAAAAGAGAAAAATAAAGAGCATCCAAAAAGGAAATGAAATAAAAATAGATGGAAGGCACTTACAGATGTTGCGTGCAGGCATCAAAATAAGGATGTTCATTGCTTTTTTGGCTGACATTCTCTTAGATGGCTCATATATCTTCTTTTTTTGCAAGGGGACACCAATCACTGTAAAAGAAGATGATAGCATTGGCATCAAACAAATTAATGTGCATGCAAGTATAAATTAATAAGAACCAATGTGCATATACTTACAAATTAATCCAGCGAACCATCTGGGTCTGCTCTACTCTTTATTGTGTCAAGTATTGCCTCATGGTCAAACTCATGGACCTTCCGTAGCATCTTGTTCAAAGGTCTACCCCCATATTTGGTCAAATGAACATTCAATGCCACGACAAGGTTCGAGTAATGAAGAATCTTACGATGCATGTCAAAGTCCTGAAATAGCCAATGTTTAACACTTGAATGTGGGTACCTTCTAAGCCATGTTCCAGTAACCACAACTGAGTTTATAGGGTATTCGATGTTTTCTCCATCTATAAATGGGGCCTCCAATTTTTTTTTGGTCTCAACACAACGACACAAGTAATAGTCTATTCCCTCTTCATTGTCTTCATCTGCAATAACTGCATAAACATGCCCTGCATTGATATGTGCAAAAACTCTCTTGAAATTTGTCAACATTATGAATATCGTACAAATTAAGATAATGATATGGAATTTCAACAACTAAGAAAGTAGATATATCACCTGGTTGAACTAGATTTGATACGTGGTCAAAGTCGATCGATGATTCCATCTGTGTCAGTTCCAATGCCGTTGGAGGGTGATATGTGTGAAGTGGGCTAAGATAACTTGTGAACCATTTTTCAACCCACTCCCCTGACTCACAATCATTCCAGGCTTGCATTGTATATGAAGAACAAAAGCATGCCATCTTTCGTGTATCGATACTCCATGAACCTAAATTTGAGCTAAGGAAAGAGTGTACCTCACTCGATCCTGTTAGTGTACAACAATCTTCATATGGTGCAATGTTAGTATCATCCATCAACCAAAAAAATCTATGAATTGAAGACGTACCTTCATTACCTAGACCCATCAAAGCATTACAACACTCGACAATTGATTTTACATCTGTCAACTTTGCATTGCCTTTATACTTTAACTTTTCTCATGCTAATGCTCTTTTCATGCATGCTCCTGCACCATCATGCTCCCCCTTTCCATGTCCAACCTCACAAAAGTTCCACATATGTTGAGCACCTGTAATGACATGCATCCTACACAACAAGTAGAACATGCACGAGTTCTTGAACTATTTTACACAGTTATCAGACCATATTATATGTTGATCATATTCTATGCCCCTCTAAGTCAAACCATTGTAGAACATCTGGAAGCAACCTTGCAAAAACTCTAGAGAATGTGTGCGATCATCACTAATATAAAAGTGGTACTCCCTCAATACCTTCCTTTGCTCATCTGTACTATCAAATGCATGGACGAATGCTATGCGCACAAATATCGAAACTTGTGTGGAGTTGTAATACTGTGACTACACCTCATGTTGTGGTTGTAGAGTGTAGTTCTCTGCAAAGTCAACCACATATACTATGCTTCCAACTGGAAAGGTTTCCTTGCATAGCTTGAACTACGTGTCCAACCATCGGGCTCTATGGGTATGCATTGCATACTCAGACAGTATACTGTCACGAAATGTGGTCATAAATTGGTACACTGGAATCTTCTCAATAACCAAATCACACCTTTTTGCTTGAGACCCATCTTTTGTATCATATGCCACTATTTTATACTTCCCGAATTCTACTAGTTTATGTCCCACCTCATTTGTGCTTTCCATATGTTGACATACTGGCATACGCTAGAAGCCACCACAATGCTCACCTAAACCATCCAAGCATGTTGTCCTATAGAATATCTGGCCATCCTCTATTTCACATAAATTTTTTGATAAGAACTCTCTTGAAGATTTTGGTGGGGCTTCTATGCCACAATCTTGCAAAACATTGTTAGTATTTAAATGTAAACATATAGAACGATAAACATAATAATGGTTAGAAAACTCAATATGTAGTCTACAACAAGAAGTAGTGCGTGTGTGATTTATCTTGACCTAAAAAGGTTTAAGAATTTCAAAAAATCTTTGAGAAATACTAATTTGAGGATAATCATTTTCAAATTTCCAAAAAAATTTGTTTTGAGTCATATCCAAAAAATGCTTTGGATGTGGCTCACGATTTTGACTACCGATTCTCCTTCTTACTATATCCCTTTGATTCAGAGATGGCCTTGTGTTATTCTTCCAATACTCTTCAATTAGTGTTCTCAAGGCTTTGACAAATTCTTTATATTTTCGTGACAGTCTCCTCGAGAATGCCCTCAATTCTTTGTCACCTTTGAATGGATCTTGATAAAGTTTTTCTACTAATTCTCGTTTGTTCACTAGTCTTTTTAATTAGATGAGCTCTCTTTGTTTGACAGCTTACCAAAGTCAATGTAATGACACATCGAGTGACATTACTATCCTTTGAGCGTGAGGTCTTACCCACACTCTCATAAGAATACATTAGATTCTTCACAATAGTGTCTTCACTCGATGCATTCGATGTTCTCAACCCAAGAGTCTTCATGATGTTCCTATACTCTACACCCCACATCATTTCAACAAATAGTTGACATTTTGCAGTCTCATTTAGCCTTTCAAAGAAGCGTTCCCAAATCTTATTAGCATATCTTCTATAAGTGCATCTTGAAATCTTACCTTCCATGTGCTGCAAAATCTCATCATCAATATTAATCAAATACTTTGGCTTTCAACACAAAATTCTAGGTGGTGTTCTCCTAGGTACATACATCTCAACATTAGGAATTTCATCAATATTTAATTGAGGTGGGCTAGATTGCATACCTTCGATCGATGATGGAGAAGAAGACATACCTTGAGGTTCACATGGGGATGATGGCACACCTTCTTCATCAATTTCAAGTGATGACATACTGTCAAATTGAGATGTGTTGGATGGTGTCCAACAATATTCACTTGCGGTACATGGTGTCCCTCCATATTCACTTGCAGTAGATGGTGTCCGTCCATATTCACTTGTGCTATATGGTTTCCCTCCATATTTTCTTGTGCTTAATGGTTTCCCTTCATATTCACTTGTCGTAGAGGGTGTGTCTCCAACTACAGTATTTGAATCTGTCTTACGATGATGCTTTCGCATTCATGCCTGTTGTGCTGCCAATTCCTGTTCTCTTTTTGATGGTTGAGGTTCCTCTACAATTGGGTTGTTTTCATCAATCGTTTCCAATTTCTTCTTTTCATGATATGTCGCCACCCAAACTCTCTCCTCTTCTTTCAAGGTTTCCTTCTCTTCGTTTGTTAGTTTCCTCTTTGTCTTTTTCTTCGGCATGGCGGATAATTTTATCTGTACCATGGTAATGAGATGAATGTTAGTTCCTAAGAAATGTATCCATTAAAGTTAATTGAAAAATATATGTTATTGAAGGCTTCATTTAAATAATACTTACAATCATCATGTACAAAAGTTAACCTAGCATGTAGACAAATGTGTACAAATTATGGAAGCACTAGGCTGGCCAGAGCACATTCCTAACTAAAAGTGAATAACCATGATGGTGATTCTGAAAAATAATGAGTGTAATGACATTGTGAGTGTTTGATAAGTTTGTGGTGTAGGAGCACCTTGACAATCTATGCTTCCATTTTGAAATTTGATTCAATTTTGGGTATCTTCATGTTGTAAGAGGGTCATTAAAGATATTTTCCATGTACCGGTTATATGAGCTTTCAAAGGTGGTTGTTTATTAGTTATATGAATTGGGGGGAGTTGGTTGTCATTGAAAAAGGTTTAAACAACCTCCATTGGCTCGAAGGGTGGATTTTTGTTCATTTTGAAATCCATTTTTTTAATAAAAAAATGCTCTTTTGCAGAAATTCACTAGTTTTTTTGCACTTTCATGCACTTGTATGCATCTATAAAGCCTCCCCTTGATAGAAAACTAATATAATATTGTATGGGTGTGTCTTAACTCTCTAATGCATCAGTTCTAAGGGCTTAACATTATGTTTGAAGGGAGCAATTGACAATTTTCTGAAACTGCTCATTTCAAGCCAGTCAAGGGTTTGAGTAGGATTTAATTATGAAATGACCATCCCACCTACTATTATGATTTGTTTCTCAGTGGGATGACATGTACATTGTTAGAGTATGGTCTTTTATTGTTCAACATGCCTTGGAATGTAACTAATGACAATAGGATGCCCGTTCTTAGCTCAAACAAGCACTTTTCCATGAAAATTTGAGGAACCAAGGACTGATTTTGGAAAAGTGTTGAAGGAGTGGTCTATGTAATGAAATTTTGTTCTTGTGCAGGGTATTTTGAAGATGTTTGATGCTTTCGAATGGTCTGGGAAGGCCGCATATAGGAGTTTATATAAACCCTCCCTCTTTGCATTGAAAAATGGGGGTTTTTGTATTGGAAGCCTAGTTGAGTGGGTAAGGTCCTAAGACCTAGAAATTATCTTGTTTTGAAACCTAATTAAAGACTATTTTTGGGTTTGGAAGTCTGGTGTGAAGATCTAAGGTTAGTTCCTTTGTAAAATTGGCCTACTTGGAGGCCTAAAATAGTGAAAAGGCCAGTTTTCTTAAAGTTGTCCCAAAGGAGTCATGTGATGGGTTAAGGTATGTCTTGAAACTCTAAAATTGGTGCTAGAATCATTCTTTTATTTTCCTGGTGTTTTGGAAAGTTTTGGAGTTAAGGGCCCAAAACTGGTTTTGCACAGTAACTAGATTCCAAGGGTGAAATATGGGAAATAATGTTTTTGTTTGTTGTCCAGCTTGGAGGAGTGTTGGGATTGGTCCATTACGCCTTTTTAATCTTCTTATATGCCTCTTGAAGGCAAGTTGACATCTTCAATGGTTTTGGGTCCTCTAAATCTGCATAAAAAATGAGTATCATAGTTTGAAGTGTGTGCATGGTTTGGGAGATACATGTGACAGTTTGCAGATGCTTGGCTACTAGTAATGTGGACAATGAACAAAGGAACTAAGTTTGTGTGTAAGGGAAGACTTCTGAAAGGTTTCATTTTTGTTGTACTAACTCAAACAAAGATTTATTAAGCAAATAATGGTTTGGTTGTGCCTTAAGAATTATATTTTGTGTTTGTAAACAATGGTGCCATTATGGAAGATTTAAGACAACTTGTGAATGACATAATCATTTGTTGATGTTTTGAGGAACCTAGTTGATTGCAATCAGTTATTTTCAAGATTTTCAAGGCATTTTGAAGGTCCTTAAGGAATTGGGAACTCTTAATGCTAATTTGAGTATACGAATCAAATGTTTTGTGAAGGGAAATATAGTTGAATAAGTGTGTCAAGAAAGGTGTTGATTTCTTCCTTTGTACTGCATCAGTTTGTGTAGAGGTATTGGAAGGTGTTTGGACCCTTTGGAGGAATGGGAAATTCTTGGAGTTGTCTTAAAGGATGAATTTCCGTGAATGGTTATGAGTTTCTAATCAGCTTTATGCTATGTTACAATCAATTTTATGATGGTTAATCTATTTTTTTGAGTCTGAAAAAGAGTTGAAACCAAGTTCTAATGTTTTGATGAAAAGATGATTGAGTTTGTTTGTTGATCTTCTTCAATTTAAGTTAGGGTCAGAAGTACCCTTGATGATTTGTGGATCCTGGTAGATGCTTTGCATCAAGATTAAAATGGTAATTGGAAAGTGTATATAATTGTGTATATAATGGTAATTTAAAATGTGCATTGACAACCTAAGGTTATAATGACAAACAAAATGGAAATCAAGCCATAATAGAATGAAATAAAATGTGTAAAGACTTCACATACCTTAAAAACCAGACTTTCAAATGGAGGAGTTCAACCCAATTATGTAGCCTTAGATTCTTCTTTCTTCAAACTCCACAACAATTTGACTTGTTCAAAAGCTTGTTCCCTTCCACACTTCAATTGTATATTAGTTTTCAATAGAATTCAAACTTTAATTGATATTATATGTCTTTCAACGTGGAAACTTTGCTATTTCATGCAAAGGTGGTAAAAAGATCATGGAAAAGGTGATGGAATGTGAAAAAGATGCTTGCAAAACTTCACAACATCATCAAAAATATAATTTTTGTCAGAGCACGCACAAAACTAGGGGAATATGCAGGCTGTGGGCCTTCAAATCACATGTATATAGAGTTTTTTACCATTTTAGTGGAGTAAATAATGCGCTCACGTTATGTGAAATTTGGTTGTCTTAGTATATAGAGAGGGAGAGAGGGGGAGAGTGGGAGAGAGTGGGAGAAGGGGAGAAGCAGAGGGTGGGAGACTGAGAGAGTGGGAGATAGAGAGGGAGGGAGAGATGGTGAGAGTGGGAGAAAGATAGAGTGGGAGAGAGTGGGGGAGAGTGGGAGAAAGAGAGAGTGGGAGGGAGAGAGGGGGACAGTGGGAGATAGAGAGGGAGGGAGAGAGGGGGAGAGTGGGAGAAAGAGAGAGTGGGAGAGAGTGGGGAGAGTGGGAGAAGGAGAGTGGGAGCAAGGGAGAGTGGCAGAGAGTGGGGGAGAGAGGGAGATAGAGAGGGAGGGAGAGAGGGCGAGAGTGGGAGAAAGATAGAGTGGAAGAGAGTGGGGGAGAGTGGGAGAAGGGGAGAGTGGGAGAAAGAGAGAGTGGGAGAGAGTGGGGGAGAGTGGGAGAAAGAGAGAGTGGGAGGGAGAGGGGGAGAGTGGGAGATAGAGAGGGAGGGAGAGAGGGTGAGAGTGGGATAAAGATAGAGGGTCAACCCCGTATACCCTCTTAATCCATCAACCCTCAACCCTCAACCCTTAAACACTAATCCCTCAACCCTCTTAATCCCTCAACCCTCAACCCTTAAACCCTAATCCCTCAACCCCTATACCCTCTTAATCCCTCAACCCTCTACCCTCAACCCTTAAACCCTAATCCTCAACCCCTATACCCTCTTAATCCCTCAACCCTTAAAACCTAATCCCTCAACCATTAAACCCTAATCCCTCAACCCCTATACCCTCTTAATCCCTCAATCCTCAACCCTCAACCCTTAAACCCTAATCCCTCAACCCCTCAACCCTCTTAATCCCTAAACCGTCAACCCTTAAACCCTAATCCCTCAACCCCTATACCCTCTTAATCCCTCTACCCTCAACCTTCAACCCTTAAACCCTAATCCCTCAACCCTCAACCCTTAAACCCTAATCCCTCAACCCCTATACTCTTAATCCCTCAACCC
>CM021101.1:370623768-370688736 GCA_007115665.2 Sequoiadendron giganteum | reverse complement strand
TCAAGTCTCTCCCTCTCATCCCCCTCACACTCTCAAGTCTCTCCCTCTCACACTCTTTAGTCTCTCCCTTTCCCACCCTACCTACATAACCCTCTCTTTCTCTTTCTCTCTCTCTCTCTCTCCCTCTCCCTCCTCTCTCTCTCTCTCCCTCTCCCCTCAATTCTCTCTCTCCCACCCTCTCTCTCCCTCAATTCTCTCTCCCCCAGCCCACCCCCCCTCTCTCTCTGTCCCTCTATCCCTCCCACCCTACCTAGCTAAGTCCCCCTCAATCCAACCCCTTCTCTCCCACTCCCTCTCTCTTAAAATCTCACTTCGACCCCCTCTCCATCTCTCTATAATCTCTCTAAATTCTCCCTTCATCTAAAGACATACATAAATGCATACATATGTACATATAGTCTTACATCCATACAAGCATACATACATACATGACATACATGTACATAAAAATATATCAGCATACATTAATACATTGGAATTTAACATAAAGTAAGACATAACGCGAGCATGTTATAACGCGCTCGCGTTATGTGCTAGTAGACATGTTCCCTGCAAAAGCAAAAAGCATGTCAAAAGTGAGATATAATGCGAGCGCATTATAACGCGCTTGTGTTATATCTTGCTTTGGGAATTCCCAAGCCTTAGGCTTGGTATTTGCCTTGGAATACCAACCCAAAGGCTTGGAGGGCATTCCCAACGACCAGAGACATGTTTTTAAAAAATCACCATATTTCTCATAATCAAGTTCATGCTCACCGTCAGGATAACACGTGGTTCAATATCAAAAAAATCGAGCACATGGGTAATGTTGGGTTATCTCTTAGCTATCCAACGATGTAATTTTTTTCACTTTATGAAAATGTTAAGTCTTTCATCCATAATTTATTTTATCTGTATATCTTTTTTTTTGCCAAAAAGCAGTGTTTGGTATTTTTTTCGTTATAAATTAACTGTTCATCAATTTTTCAAATAAATTAAATTTTTAGAAACTAGACTCCATTCTACAAAATTAAAAAATTAAAAAAAAAACAAATCAATTAGTTTCAAAAATTTGTAGGGGTAGCACGAGCAAAATTCTATTTTTAGGATATGTCCACTTTGCAAATTAGTAAAAAATTATCAGAAAAATCGTGCATCAACTACATACTGTTAGCTAACTTCTGACCATTGCGATTTTAAAAATACTAAAAAAAAGTTCACCATACGAGGGTCGTACAAGAGTTGCTATGTTCAGTTTTTCTAACAAAAACAACACCAATTTGTGTACACCCCTCATTTGAACCCCTTAATCTCAACCATTTTCAAAATAAATTAGTAGTTTAGAAAGTAGACTCGGAGCACTTGAATCCTTCTTTTTGTTCCATCTCAAAAATTTGAGTCTAAGTATCCTCAATTTGACATCCAAGGTCAGTATTTCCTGATTTCAAAAATAAAATATCTACTTAAGTCCCCCTTTTGGGAACCATCTTAGTGCACTTACCCTTCATAATAACATTCATTCTTCATGTTTAATCATAATGTTTACATAAATAGCCATATTCAAATATCATTGAAATATTAAATTTATAAGTTAGAAACTGATAAATTTCCATTTTCTAAAATATTTAAATAACTTCACATTATTAAATATAAGAAAAAATTGAGATGTGACATGTTCCCTTTAGATCAAGAACAATGTCCTCCACTATGCAAGGAGAATTTCCTCCCAGTTCCATCACTGCCTTTTTTTTTCTAGCTTCAGCTTTCATGTTTCATCCAGATTTTCTTGAACTTGTGAAACTAAATATCTTGAGTCTATCCTCTATTGTTAAAGTAGTAGAGCTCTCTCTAGAATAGGGTGATATGGAACATGCATCTTTAGGAAAGTTGATCTAAAAACTTTAGCGAGTGTTCTTACTCAATGAAGTCTTCACTTAAACAGATTTGAAACAATACTTATCCAAATCGATGCCAAGATCTTTAATTAATGATTCAAATCCACTATGCAAATTTAATTCATCAATCTACTGAGCTTATTTATTAGTGCCTTAGTTGAAATGTGGAATATAGAACAATAATCAACATCAAAAAGTAAACCATCAGATCAAGGACACGTTTGATTACAGAGTTTACCTCTTTGGGATATGTTCTGAACCCGCTCAATAAGCATGATCAATTTGCCATTAATGTTGAACCTGCAAACTGATTACAACCCCTGGTCTTCTGACTACATGTACAAGTTTTCACTGCATAAGAAGTATCAAAGCCCTACAAAAATCCCTGAATCCATATAGTACTAGTGTTTCCAATAATGACAATAAATGCAGTCCTAGTTCTTGAAGCATTAACTGAATGTGAACTAGATACAAAGGTACTTTGACTCGTTTACAAAATTGAATTCAATATGCCAGTATTAAGTGAAATATCAAAACACCTTGTTTATACTTGACATTGGATTCCCACATGAAAAATTTCACCACAACCTCACAAGAGAAGAAGTATTCAAATTGGACTCTGGTTGATGATCCTTCAAGCACAACCTTCTGTACAGAGTTTCGAGATCCCAAGCTTGGTCTCAGGTTGCAAAAATCTTGTCACCAGATCCTCAGTGAATCTGATATGAGAACTTAAAACTTTTGAATGAGAGAATTCAAATCCAAGAATGTGATGATGATGAAATGCCTCCTAGCACTCCTTTTTATTTATGAGATTTTCCCATTTGGGCTAAAACCTCCAAAATCTGGAATTTCCCCCCTTTAGGGAAAATCAAAACAATTCCCCCATTTTAAAATAACAATTAAAAATGCTTTAAGAAAACCATTTAATTTTTTTTTTAAGCCCTTAACTTATTGTTTATTCGAGCCATTATAGTTTGGTTCATTTTTATTTTATTTTAAATCCTAACTAATTAACCATTTTAATTTGTTTTTTAAGCCCTTGTCATTTTTCATTCACGGGGTAGATTATTTTTTCCTTTATTTAATAACCATTAAAGGTTATTTTAGTTATTCTCCTAAATCCATAACCTATGGAGAGGATAAATCCACAAAAAAAGGGTTTAAAACAACTCAAGGGATAACATGGTGGCTAAGATCAATCTGAACAAGGGAGGTCGTTGGCTTGTTGCTAGAGATTTTAACTCTCCCCTGTTTTCATCTGAGAAAAGTGGTGGCCTTCTGGATTACACTGACAGCATGTCAAATTTGGCTAATTTTTTGAATTCTTCGGGTTTAGTTGATATTGAGCTCCAAGGCCAGAATTTCACTTGGTCTAATAGACAGGCTAGTGGTGACCTGATTCAGGTCTTGCTTGACCGCTTCCTCTGCTCTCCTCATTGGACTAATGTCTTAGATGCCAACCTTATAACCTTGCCTAGGATGATCTTTGACCATAATCCTCTTCTGATGACCACTAATATCTGTCCTGCTATGGGTCCCTATCCTTTTCACTTTGAAATAATGTGGAACACTCATCTTGATTTCAAAAAGAAAATTGCTGAATGGTGGTATATTCCTATCCAAGGATCCCCTATGTTTAAGATCTGCTTTAAACTTAAACATATTAAACTGATGGTAAAAGGATGGAACAAAAATGTGTTTGGGGATGTGTTTCAAAGGAAAAAACTACTTGAAGGAAAGTTGAGGACCTTACAGAAAAATTTGGATGAGGGTGATGACAGTCAGCGGACTCACATCGAGGAATGGGAAGCTAGAATGGAATGGGAATGTGTCTTAAAAAATGAGGAGGCATTCTAGAAACAAAAATCAAGGGTCCAATGGCTGAAGGAAGGAGATAAGAACACCTCATTTTTTCATGTTTCTACCATCAAGCACAGGAAAAGGAACCAAATTTCTAAATTAACAAATGCCATTAGGGAGGTGATTTCAAATCAAGCTCAAATTGGGATCTATGTGGTGAACTACTTCAAGGAGGCTTTTTTGGCTTCGGCTGAAGCACCCAACCTAGCTTTGGACTGTGTGATTCTTCAACATCTCCCTGCCTCCATCTCTTAGGAAGATAGCTTGGGAATCCTTAGGACTATTTCCATGGAAGAAGTTCGTATGGCTACCTTTAGCATGGGGGATTTCAAAGCCCCGAGGCTTGATGGTTTTCTTCTTGCTTTTTTTTATATTTTCTGGGATACTGTGGGCGGGGACCTTGTTCTTGTAGCCAGGGACTTCTTCAAATCTGGTAGGATCCTTAAAAAATTGAACCACACTTTCATTGCTCTTATCCCTAAGATTAGTGAGCCTCTTTCTATGACTGACTTCCGACCTATTAGTCTTTGTAACACCTTTTATAAGATCCTTTCTAAGATCCTAGTTAACCACATCAAAACTCTCCTGGATAAAATCATTAGTCACACACAAAAGGGGCTTGTCCCTAGGCGACATATTCTTGATGCCACTTTGACAACCCATGAACTGCTCCACTCTATGGATAGATGTAACAATGCGGGGATGGCTCTCAAGCTTGACATTTCCAAAGCTTATGATAAAGTTTTGTGGGACTTCATCCCGAAGGTCTTGGCCAAGTTTGGCTTTAACAGTTCGGTCATCAAACTCATTATGAAATGTGTTACAACTGTTAAGTTCTCAGTTATGATTAATGGATCCCTGTGTGGGTTCTTCTCTGCTGGTAGATGGCTCAGACAAGGAGACCCTCTGTCTCCCTATCTTTTCATTATGATTGCTGATGTGCGCAATAGGAATTTCATGGGTCTGCTATCAAAGGGCTCCATTTCAGGTATTAGAGTGGCTTCCTCTCTAAATCTGATTGTTGTGTAGCAATTTGTGGATGACACCTTTCAATTTGGGAAGGCCTCTATGGTGGAAGCTAAGAAATGGAAAGCTTGTCTTAACAACTATGCCTCTTGCTATGGTCAATGCATCAATTACAATAAAAACAAGATTTATTTTTTCAATTGCATGCCTAATTTGAAAAATAGGGTGACTACGGTTCTGGGATGTGTTGGTGATTCTCTCCCATCGGTTTACCTTGGGCTCCTCCTCACGGTTAAGGAGGTACCCACAGAGTTTTGGAATTCAGTTCTGGAAAGGATTCAAAGGAAGTTTTTTGGGTGGAAGGGCTCTTTGCTAAGCCATGCTGGAAAAATCCAACTGCTCACTGCGGCTATCCAAGGTATCCCCACTTATTTTCTATCCATTTTTAAGATGCCTAAGTCTATTGCTGATAAATTTGAAAGAATTCAAAGGAATTTCCTATGGTCCGGTAGTGAGGAAAAAAAGAAACTCGCTCTGGTGAAATGGGAAAGGGTCTGCTAGGCTAAAAATTGTGGTGGGCTTGGAATAAGGAAGATTGTTAACTCTAATAGGGCTATGATGGCCAAGGTTGGTTGGGACCAGTGAAGGAACACTAAGGACTGGTGTAAAATTCTGAATGCCAAATATCTCCAGAACAGGCCCTTGATTGATTGTCTTTCAGAACCTCACCCCTAGAGCTCTGTTGTTTGGAGGAGCATCTGTTGCACACAGGGCCTGCTAAAGAAAGGAATTAAATGAAAAATGGGAAATGGGATTAAAATTAGGTTCTGGGAAGATACTTGGCTTATTGACTCCTCTTTGGCTTCCTCTAGCTTTGGGGCGGTGATGGGAGCGACTCAAAGATTCTTTGGCATACATATCAGTGACTATGTTTTTGGACCTCCAGGAGCTAGGATTTGGAAGGATCTTACCCTTTGTTGCCCCCATTCTCTTGACCTTTGTTGTCTTGCTCAATCCCTTCAGGTGATTCTCTCCAGCATCAGGTTTCCTTCCTATTATAGGGAGGATGAGTTTTTTTGGACTTTAGATAAACAAGGGGATCTCTCTGCATGGTAAGCTTACAGTCTGTTGACCAACAAAACTTTTGCTGTGGAACCCTAGAAGAAGGTTTGGAATCGTCATATGATCGCTAAAATTAATTTTTTCTAGTGGATGACCTGTCATAATAGGATTCTAACCTAGGACAATATGAGGACTCATGGTTTTTGTTTTCCCAATAGATTTTTCCTTTGTAAGAAAGGGGAGGAAACTATCAGTCACCTTTTATTACACTGCCCATTTGTTGCTAAAGTTTAGGGGCTGGCTTTTGAGAAACTTGATGTCCCTTGGGTTATGATTAAGGACCTTTTTTCATTTATTCTGGGTTGGTATGGCCCATTTTTCCACCCTCTACCTGGAGAAATTTGGAAGCAGGTCCCCCATGTTTTAGGTTGGTGTTGATGGAAGGAGAGTAATAACAGGGTTTTCAGGAATATTGAGAGGAGCCCCAAGGAGATTTTTGGCATTGGAGTTAGGCTCATTGAGGAGAATATCTCCCTCTTTAATGAGAAACTTCCAGAGAGGGGGCCGATGGATTATGAAATAAAAATGGCTAAAGAATGGCACCAAGATTTAAAGGCTAGCTCATTTGATAATGCGAAAATTTTAGCAAGAAAAATAACTAAATGGGAGCCTCTGGATAGAGGATGGTTTAAACTTAATTTTGATGGGGCTGCTAAGGGCAACCCAGGTAGGGCAAGCATTGGTGGAGTTATCAGAGATTCTATGGGAGCTCTAGTGGCGGGATTTGTTGGAGGTATTGGGTTTCAGTTGGCTTTAGTGGCGGAGGCTCATGCGCTGTTAATGGGCATAAAAATTGTTGTTTCTCTGGGGATTGCTTATCTCCACATTGAGGGAGACTCCAAGTCGGTTACAGATGCCATGAATAAAGACAAATTAATGGGTTGGAATACTATGGACATTTTGTTGGATGTCAGCTTCCTCTTATCCAAATTTAGTGATAAAAAGGTGACCCATATCTTCAGAGAAGGCAGCCAGGTGGCGAATGCCTTGGCTAATCTTGGCTTGGGCTAGGATTTAGCTAAATGTTGGAGGAAAAAGGAAAGGATTCCACCAAATATTCAAGCATTAATCACATGGGAACAGGGCTACCGTGGTGTGCAATGAGTTTTAATCTTTGGATGATGGGAGCTAATTGGGGGACCCACTGGATTTTTTTGGGAATCTGGTGGATGAGCGTTAACTTTGAAATGATGTATAGGTGGAGGTTTCCTGGGAAAGATCTGTGTGTTTGGAGCACGGAAAGGAGGATCCATGTGTCTATCCTTTGGAAATGGTGGATGGGGTCGAGTTTTAAGGTTACGGTGAGGTGGCGGGGATGGGAATTAAATGATGGGTGCAATTTTAATTGTGGCGGCTCGATGATGGATAGGTGGAAGGATGTGACTTCATATCTATGAAGCTGTACTGTGTGATCTATTCCCTTGGGGATTGTTGGATTTCTTGTTTTATCTCCTCCTTGCATATGGGGGAGTGAATGTATTTATAATGATTTGACTATTCATGTTGGGAGATGGCCTTCTAGGGGCTTTGGGTCGATTAGTTTAGCGCGGGAATCTTTTGGCTTGATTTGGATGCTTACTAATTTTAGTTATTTGGCCTTTCCGCTTGGGTTTTTGTGCATCCCCTACTTGTCTGCCAATTCTTACCTTCTTGGCTGTAATCATAAATTCTTTAAATTTTGTGTCAAATCACCCTGTGGTGATTTTCCCCTCCACGCGTGCATCCTGTACATTGGTTTAATTATCCTTCATTGTATTCCTTTCCTTAACTATCACATTGTGATTATCATTTGCGGTTGCTGCAATTGGAATTTTTTGCATTTTGAGTTTTTTGTGTAGGTTGAAAGTATGGGTGGTGAGCGGGTTAGGACTGAACTTGACAACTGCGAGGAGTTTTAGAACAACCCTTTGGTCTAGCACATTTGTGTGGAGGGTGGCATTGCTCCACTTATGGAGTGCTTGGTTGGCCATGATCCTATCCTATCGGGTCATTTTTCCAATTCGTGGAAGGACAGACGGGTCTCCATTGGTGGTATATCATTCGAAATCAGTGAAGAAGTTATTGCGCAGGCTACAGGTTTGCTGTGTTTTGGGAAAAAGTATCCAAAACACACCAAAAAACCAGACCATGAAAGCTTAAAGGCCTTTTTCAGAGGAGAGGAGACTCTGGTGCGGAATCAGGCGGGGTTTGAGAGGGGTGCACTCTCGAAGCCCTGGGACCAGGTGTGTATGGCGCTGATGAAGTATGTTACATTGGAAGGTAGATTTAAAACCTATTTCTTTTACCATTTCCCTCTGTTAAATCACCTTAGACATAAGATGCTGCTCAGTTTCCCATTTTTTCTTTTAATGGACCTTGAAAGCTCTATCGACAAGTGCAAAGAGTCGGCCAACTGCAACCCTTGTGATCTCCCGCCGCTCCCGCTCCATCAGGGGCTTATCCTGAGACTGTATCACTTTCATCTTGCCCTTTTTCCGCCCAAAGCCATCATGGTGGTCTGCATTAAGAACATTGAACCCCTTTCAACTGTGCATCTTTCCCTAACCGAGTCTAAGAGCCCTCCTCGGAAGCCCAATTCGGGCAATGTTGGGAATCCTAAAGCCAAAATTACTACCAAAAAACTTAAGGGTGGGATGGGAAAGGCCCTTGCCAGTGTGGCGGAAGGACTCTATGAGCTAAAAGCCACTCAAGCTGACTCGGCCTACAAGGCCACCTCGACTAAAAAAGGTAAGGAGAAATGCATGCTGGCCCCAACTACTAAGGATTGTAAGGGACATAATGCTATCAAGAAAGATTCTAGAGGGGATACGGTTGTGGGGAACACAGAGATGATAGGAGGGGAAAATGCTAGGAGGAGATCTGGGAGGCTGGCCAAGAACAACAAGAAAAGGCTAATTATTGAAGACTCTGAGGAGGAGCAGTCTAACAATAAAGGTTACAAGGAAGAAGAATTTGAAGAGGAGGAAGAAATTATGGAGAGGCCCCAGTTTACTCTGATGGATAGCAAGCTTTCGGTTGATGGCTCTGACTCTCACTCTCCCCATCCCCTGGTGGATGAGCCTAGAGAGGTTCAGGGGACTATGGATGTTGGGGTGGATTTGTGTGATGTGGTTAAAAGAATAGATACTCTTGACAAAATATTTCGAGGGTTAACCCACTTCACCATGAAGTTGGGTCACTTTGTCACAAGCACCTTGTCTAATGCTATAAAGGAGGAGATGGAGGGTAACAATAGCTAGGAAAACAAAGAATGTGTGGGTGATGAGGCTGTGGACCTCCTGATTAAAAATTGGGACAATTCTAGTTAGATTCTCCCTGTGCCTGTCTGTCAGTTATTGCTCTGCGGTTGTTGTGCTGCCTTTGGGTTGTTTCTGTGTTTTGTTTTCTTTATGTTTTCTATTTAGTTTGTTTCTTTTTGGCCCTAGTGGCTCATTGTGAAGGGTACAACACCCTATAAATGCTGCTTAACTTTTCAAAAACAACTCGAGGGATAAGGTGAGAGAAAATCCCATGAATCTCTCAACTCCTCCTTGAGAATACGAAAATAGTTGTGAGGTGGATTCTCACACAAAACTAATTCCCCTTTTTACAAATTAAATGAATAATACATGAGAATTATACTCACTTCAAGTATTAATAATTTTTCCAATTTAAATGAATAATACATTAACTTCCCACACTCATTTCAAATATTAATCATTTTTTTCAATTTTAAATGAATAACACATGAGTTTTCTTCCAACCCATTTAAAGCATTAATCAGTCATTTTAAAAAATTTCACCTATCATCAAATTTTAAATGATTTATCCTATGGTGAGCAAAGTAGGGATTTTCACCTTCAGACGGGCCCTTGCACCTGGTTTGACCGAACTTTGACTAGTCATAACTCTGACGTATGAACTCTTTTTTCACTTGTTGAAGTTGAATTGAGTCTAGCTTCTTGAGAACTTTGACATGATGCTGATTCCGAGGACATCCAGAACAATTCAATTTTTAGGGTTCTAAGATCCACCTGGATCAAAATTTCTTACAAGATTCCAGGATTTGTTCCAAGAAGAGGGAAGAAATAAGGGTTTAGTTACTAGGTTTCAAAACAAAAGGGCAACCTACAACTATGTTGGATCCAGTTTATGTGCAATAGATTCAATGAAAATTTCCATGGGTTGATCAATGAGATGGGTCTAATAGGATATTTCTTAACTATTCCCTATAATCCTTTGTTTCTATGAGAAATTTCAAGGGGCTTGTATTGCTCCAAAATCCTTTCGGACTCCTCTGCTACCATTATAAAATTAAGAACCTCCAAGAAGAGAGTGAAAATTATGGATTTAATGATTTTAGAAAACCTAATTCCAAATACCATATTCTCAAATCTGTGGATTCAAATTCAATACTGTAGAATAAAATATCTAAAATCAACTGAGCACCATAAAATGAATGGATCATATCTCTCATTTTGTTTATCTCTGCATCGTCAAAGAAGTAATACATTGCTTGCATACCACTTTTTCTTCTATCTCTCCTTGAAGATGATATCATAAATCATTTACAACCAAAGCATGAAGACCCCTCCTTGAATTGTATTCTCATAGAAAGCTTCTAAGTTTGATGTATATAATTGAACCACTAGAAATATGGGCTTAAGTGTTCCTCTAGAAAACCTAGTTGCATGTATTTTATTGGTGAAAAAATTATAACACACTCTTGATAATATAAGGGTTGAGCATTTGTTACCCTAGAAAACATTAACAAATGATGGTATTTGTTCTTTGTTGAAATTCAAACACGAAAATTTTGCAAACTGTATCTGAATTGTTAATTCTTCTCTAGCCTCTAACTACTTCTAGTCATCAACATATTCTAGAAAAACAAGGGCCTTGATGGACCTCAAATCCTTTTCAACTAGTTCTAGCACCACCAATAATGGCAACAAATGGACTGCGAGGAATAAGAAGCACTTGAAAATGGTAAAGCTCATCCTTTATGTTCTAAAATTTTCTCACTAATATTGATCATTTATAGCTACAAAGATAGTATTCCTCGTTCAACTTGAAAACATTGCATACTGCTTAGACTCAAACCAAAACCTTTCATCAACATGTCATCTGCAACTCTAATTTTTCACTTTTACAATCATCAACATGATCGACTATTCTATACCACCACTCATAAGGAAAGCTTGGGCTCTTTTTTCTAGTAAAATTCTATATGATCTACAAGACTGGTAGGACAATAGGTCTATATGATAAAATCCTCCTTGTACAATCCAATCAGCCATTCCCTTTAGATCAAGAACAAAGTCCTCCACTATGCAAGGAGAATTGTCTCCTAGTTCCATTACTACCTTCTTTTTCCTAGCTCTAGCTTTCATGTTTCATCAAAATTTTCCTAAACTTGTGAAACTAAACAACTTGATTCTATCCTATGTTGTTAAAGAATTAGATCTCTCTTTAGAATAGGGTAATATGGAACATCCATCTTTAGGCAAGTTCTTATAGGATTCTAGGATTTGTCCCAAGAAGAGGGTAGAAATTGGGTTTCAAAACAAAAGGACAACCCATATCTAATGTTGGAGCCCCTTTGTGTGCAATAGATTTAGTGTAAATTTCCATGGGTTGATCAATGAGGGGGGTCCAATAGGACATCTCTTAACTATTCCTTATAAGACTTTGTTACTAGGATAAATGTCAAGGGGCATGTATTCCCCCAAAATCCTTGTGGACTATTTTTTTTCCAATTGAAATGTATCAATGGTGTGCTACACTTCACCTCCAGAGTCCTTGATAGGCTTCCTTGATTTACTTGTTATGATATGTGCAATCTCTTAAGATCATTTCTCAAGTTCACACAAAACCTTATGCAACACTGCCTTATTCTCATAAGATGGCATTGAAGCCATTATAGGAGTTTCCTCTTGAAAAACCTAACTTCATCACATACTCTCATAGACCAAACATGCATGCATTCAAGCTGCCTTCACACTATCACACATAGTGATAGTTCTATCATGACTATCACACCTTGCTTTTCATGCATGAAACTCTTTGAAACATCCCATTGAGATTGAAAAAGTTGTCTTTGACCACAATCTTATGTAACTATCATGGAAAAAAGTCCATCTTAACAAACCCTGCACAACCTAAGTACCTTCTTGTGACTTGATAAAACCATGACTTCACCACTTGACACCATTAAAAAAAAGAAGGTAATACACATAACAGTCAACATAAGGAAATTGTAAAAGCTTATATGTTTGACATTAGAAATATATAGATATTAGGATTCATGATAGCCTCATGAGAGTTTCCTTTTCTTGTTTAGTTTTTTCTTAGTTCTTTGTGTTTACCATGTGTGTTGTCTTCCTTCTTCAACTATAAAGGTCACCTTGTCTTGGTCTATCCATTAGGTTTGTGCTTTTGTTTCCACGGGCACTACTATCACACCACTATCTTGTAGAAAAATGCTCTACTCATGAAACCCTATTGTTATAATAGAGATAGAGACATACATAAACTTCCCTTACCTTTGTAGCAATATTCCATAAATGACACTTATGATTCAAGAAATGTATTTTGCATGGCCATAATGTATGAAAACCTCTAATAAGACTTTACACAAGCTCGAAGAGGATACCTGGTATTGTGAAATGGAACTACATAGGAATGCATGTGTGTGAGACTTAATCAATTCATGTAACCTCTTTTTTCAACTTGCAATGTTCCATTACATTTGTTTAGTGTATGCATGTTCCTTGGACTTCTTCAATGCCAACATAGGAGCTCCTTCAATGCTATTGAAGATAAAAAACCCTTAAAAATATCCTTTCTACATGCTATATCAAGCCCATTCTACTTTCAAAAGGAGAAAATATTTGATTCTTTCATTTCTTGGAACTGAAAACTTAATAAAAATTAACATTTAATTTCCCTCATTTTTCTTTGTGGTGCTAAACTATAGAGAAATGTCAAAAAGTATCAACAAAACCTATCCAACATATCATTTACTCTATACTTCTTAAACACCCATTTGTAGATAATGAAATTTCACCCATCAAACATATCAACCAAGTCATAAGTCTTACACAATAATAATTTCACCAACTCTTCATAAAAATTTATGAGACACATTCTCCCTAGAAGTGAGAGTTTCTCCCACAAAATTTGGTTCACCATTAGTACAAGTTAGAGAAAATATAATTAATATATTTTGGACTATACGATTTGGGTAAATTTTGATACCTTTTGTACCTTCTCATAGTTATTGGTGGAGATATTATTAAATATGTATTCTATTCTCTTATACCCATTGCACGAGTGGGAATATTTACGATTCAAAGAACTTTATTTGAGGGTAAAAATCATTTTTATGAGATCCCATCGATTTCTTCTACAAACCATGACCTTTGAATTCAAATTTAGGTATAAAAAATGCCTTCTTATTGGTTACACATTCATTCTTATTCATAGTGAAACTCTAAATCTTGTTTTATTTAATTTGTACATTATTCTTTTAAAGCCTTAGTTTACACTACAATCTCCTCTAAAGATTTTATATGTTTTTATTTTGAATTATACATGCACACTTTATCTTACAAATATTTTATACAGATAAATTTTGAATTTTATTAATTCATTTTTCTCTTCCTTGCTCTATAAAACTCCAAAGTCTAGAAGTAGGACCATAAATTGTAAATTTTCCCTCAAATTTTATTCTTCACTCATTATATATTGTAAGATTTTCAAATTCTAAAGAAATTTTGTATTTATTAAAAATATTTCCCCCTCCTTTGATTATTTTGAACATATTATTATGGAACATCAAAATTTCCTTTCTACCGAATAATAATTATAAATTATATCCATTTTTCTATAGTTTGGTATTTTTGCACTTTGAAACTTTAGAGTATCTTAGTAACCCAACAAAAGTGCATATTACACTTCAAGCTCTAATCCCTATCATTTTTATAATGCTTCTCTCCAAACTCTTGGACATTTCAAGTAAATTTAAAATTATTTCCTAACTTTAAAACTTTGACATCCTATAGGTTTATTTGTATTGCAGATTCCTCGAATTACTTTTCATCATCACTTTTCACTTGGTGAATTATTTATTCTAAAAGTCATAAAGGAATCCTTATTTTTGTGTTATTATGTAATCTTCATGGCATCAAAATATAAAAAATATAAATACACAAAGTATGCATTAAAATTATATCCCCTACCTCACAAATCAATTTAGCACTCTCAAAAACTAGTGATACAGATCTAGGGAATTTAGATGTCAAAGAATTAATCTAAAGGGTCAATAAGGAGGATGCTATATCACATTGGGTTATTTTCACTTCACATATAAATATTTTACAAGCTACACCATTCTTAGTTTTAGTACAATTTCTTGAGCTAGTGTTAGCACACACCGAACATTATAAACCCATTGAACAAGATAGTGTTAGCACATAATATCCCGAGCTAGTTTTAGTGTTATTGTACAAGCTACATAATTCACAAGACTAGGTTCACTGAAGACATGATTTATTAACCTATACAATATGATATTAGGAAACCTAGTGTATAAGGAGTTTCATTCTATGGATGTTGTAATGTCACTTTTCCTCCAAAAATATTTTAAGTATTAGAATTGGATTTAATAAATTAAATATTAGAGTTAATATAATATACAGGATGTAATATTAAAATGATGTGAATAACTAAGATAGAATAACCAATGTAACTATGATATGTAATAACTAGACAAGGATTATAAGGGTAAATAATTATCAGAGTAAATTGAATCAAACACATATATAATTCAATTAGATTAATGATGCAAGAGCATCAGACCCGATTTTTGTTTTTTGTTTTCTTATTTTCCTTTGTTTTGGTTTTGGGTCTTCATTCAATTTGGTCTTGCGGAGTTTCTTTGAAGTCAATTCCTTCTTCCCATACCTTATTAGACATGTTGCTTAACTTTTGGGAATCTCTTAACTAATCAGCTTCCTATCCCTAAATTAGTTTTGACAGTTGTGCACATTGAGTGTTCCCATGAGGAGGAAAAATGGTCTACAACTATGAATAGATGGAGGAGGATGGTGGGAAAATTAAAGGGAGAGTCTATGAATTCAAGAGGATTTACTCGGAAGTTGGAGGCATGCACAGGAAGAAGAAGAGTAGAAAATTAAGTGCAAAATTGAGGGACTTGTGTGAGCAGATAAATGGGAAGGCATTGAATTTATAACTTCTTTATGTCCAAACAAACACAATACAAATATAGAATGGGGAATATAATATATTGATAAAGAGGTTACAAGATAGAATTTATGGTGCACATATAAATAAAGTTAAGTTTAAAGCCAACTTAAGAGAAGAGAGGGCAACACCAGAGGAGGGTCAACTAACCAGGTAAAGATCCTAGCTTGTATAGGGTGCAAAAGAAGATCAAGCAGAGAGTTGGAATCGAGCTGGAAACAAAGGGAAATGGTTCCTTTAATAATAATTGTAATCAAATTTTGTAGAGTGTAATGCACATGGAAACCTTGATTTCTTGTTCAGGGAATTACTTCTTGTAATTAAGGACTTGCAACATGGTTTAATTTGGTGGCCTTGTTTCTTGTAATTGTTGTTTTGTAAGTTTGTTTCCCATCATTCTAAATGAGGAATGGTGTGAATGTTCTTTATGCCTTTGGAATTGATTGGACCAATATTCTATAGGATGCTATAGTAGCTTTGTAGGTTCTTGTCACTTGTAATGTTCATTTTTCTTGTAACTAAACATGTTATCCTTCTCTTGGTATCTGAGTATTGTGAGTATGTGAATGTGAAATTGACTAACATCATTTTGGTATCAAGTTCGTAAGATATTGGGAGATTGGGAAGTGGTCATAGTGCCACCAAGAAGGATGACAAGAGGATGTGCTTGAGGTGGTGGTTGAAGAGGCCATGAAGGAGTTCTAGAGCTATTGCAAAACTTGTCAGCAAGGATGTATGCCATGGAGTAGGCACAACAAATGGGAATAGTCATTGATGATGTTAGTGAAGTTGGAGAAGAAGATCAATCCAAAATTGATGATGAAGTTTGAGAAGAACTAGAAGGAGTGGAATAAATATTGATAAAGGCCATTATGAGTGTGGGAGCCAAACCAAAAATAGAGGTCCCTACTTATTCTAGAAGCCTAAATGGGGAAGAACTCATCGACTACAAAGGAGTTGTAGAAGAAAGGAAAGTTAAGTTTGCATGTACAAGGCTTAAAGGCCACACTACAATATGGTGGGATTACGTACAGTTTGAAAGATGAAAGAAGAACATGAATAGGATAGATTATTGGGATCAAATGGTTTCCAAATTGAGGCTAAATTCCTTCTGGGAGACTGCCAAATCAACTTCTCAAATATTATAAAATATCAAGCAAAAGGATATGTCAATAAACGAATATACAAAAGAGTTCTATAAGTTGGTGATTCGGTCAAGCCATATTGAAAAGGATATGGAAAGGTAGCAAGATACCTTAATGACTTGAAATATAGTTTGTAGGATGAACTGAGTCTAGTTTCCCCTAGAACTCTTAAGGAGGCCTATTAGTTTTCCATTAAGGTAAAAGAGAAGCTTATAAGGAAGCCAAATCAACAAGGATGAGGTAGAGGATGAGGCTATAGAGAAATAGGATAGTAGCACCATCAAGATGGAGAGGCCCAAGTAGTTCAAGTGGGAAAGTCAACTCACAAAGAGGAGGTTATCAAGATAGAGGAGAAAGACCATTTGGAAGTGATGGTTATCAAAGTAGAGGAAGAGGTTTTGTCGGTAAATGTTTCAAATGCAATGAATATGCTGGTCATAAGAGTTGGGAGTGTTTGAAATTCTCAAGAGAAGGTCACACAAGGCCAAAAAGGAGCAATTAGATTGTGCAAGTAGATCAAGAAAGTGTGGGTTCACCTGCTCATCACAATGAGGAACCTAAGATTGGAGAGTCTTTTCTATTCAAGAGAGTGTTGTTGAAGCCACCAAAGGAGAGTAAAGAATCAAAATAAAGAAGAAATTTATTCAAAATGAAGTGCAAGGATAGAGGTAAGTTTTGAAAAATTATTATTGATAGTGGTAGTATGGATAATCTTGTGTCAAATAAAATGGTGAAAAAGCTAGGTCTTACAAGAATTAAACATCTCAATCCCTATCAAGTTTCTTGGCTACAAAAGGGGCATCCGTTATTGGTAGATGAGAAGGCCTCAGTAGAGTTCCAAATAGGTAGTTATAAGGAGACTTTTATGTGTGATATCATGCCTATGGATGTGTGTCACGTGCTCCTTGGTAGACCTTGGAAATTTGACCAAAATTCCATACATGATGGAAGAAACAATACTTACACTTTTGAGAAACATGGTCTCAAACATACCTTGTTGCCTTTGCAAGAACCAAAAGGGGACAATCATAGCAATATTAGTAAGGTGATGTTAATAAAAGGAAAAGAGTTTAAAAATGGAAGGGAGAAAAAAGGAAGTTGTAACAACAACCAAGGAGGTGATCCTTCATTTTACTAATGTTGCAAGGATGTAAATAGTGTTGATTTGTAGGTAGGAAAACCAACAACATGTTTGGACACAAATGAATGTGAAGTTGAGCAGGTATTAGTCTTTGGAAGGATATACATAAGTGGAAGAAATTGGATTTATTGAGTGAAAGGGAGACATTAGAACAAGAGGAAAACCAAATTGCAGTAGACAAGTGAAAAGTAAATGTTGGGGTAGTAGTAGAGATTGGTCTTATGAAGGATACATAAATACAGGAAAGTTCAAAATAGAAGTGCCAAGATAAATACATGGGAAATTATATGCATGGAGAGAGTGTGGAGACAACAAAACAAAATGTAGAAGATGATCCATCACTTCAAATTGAGGTTGTTAAGAAAGAGTGGTTTGGACTGATAGGAGGTGGGACACACATTGTTGTAGCAAATGGTGAGGTAATATTTTAATTTTCAAACCCCTTGGATATAGTTGAAGATGATTTTCATGAATATTTAATGATTGCAATGGAGAGGTATGTGGAATCCAAACAACATAGTGCAATAGAGGAGACAAGAAACATTTTAAACACCATCATTAATTTCTTGAATTTTGTTTTTGATACGAAAAAGTAGGTTTCGAAGGGACCCCAAAACCCTTTACAAGGAAAAATGATGCTAAGAAGATTAAACCTTAAGAACCCACAACACAAAGAAACCAAAAAGTTGAAAACATAAATTAATCAGGAAACTTGTCAACAACCCAAAAAAAAAACATCAACAAAAAAGCAACTTGAGCAAAAAACACAACAAAGCTACAATTTTTTTTCCAGATCATTGGTCGAGGCCAAATTATCCGCAATGACCCCCTCATGTATTTCCATCACATCCTTGAGATCCTCAAATGAGATAGCAACCCATTTCTTAGTATTACTCCTCATCCTCAAGCATGAACCAACATCAACAACCTTCTACACAACAGGAGCTAACTCATCATTCTTATCCATCAGGTTCTTGGGACAAACCTCCTCCATTGCCATCTCAATATCACCCAACTCCAAGGGATTACCAATCCATTTCAAGGCCATCTCATTCAAAAAAGAGAGGCCCTTAGCAATCGACTTCAGAGAATTATTGCTAATGTTAACCATAGCCTTCAAATCCTCAGACAACTTATAAATTATGTCCTCATTGTTAAAAAATCTCTCTTCATAAGTTTTTTGAATCGCCACCTCCAAAGAAGTAATCCTCTCCTCATGAGAAGTATCGAGACGATTATAATTCACAACCAGTTTATCAAGCATAATATTCATGGTTTTAACCTTGCCTTTAATCGCCCATTCCTTCTGATTTCTATGCACCAAATCCACACACACATCCTACCAATTCTTGAGCTACACATTGAGCTCCTTAACCTCTGAGAAGAGCCATTTAACAAGAGACAATAGGTTACAAGTACAATCATTAGCCATCCTATAAAACATACCCATATTAACCTCATCCCAATTAATAGGAGGCAATGCTTAAGAACCCATATTATCAACAGGGACCTCCCGATCCTCCTCCTTATCCTTCAAAACATCCTCCATAGGGGAGTCCTCCACCTCAATAACATCGAACTTAACATGACTCTTATTCGGTAAGTTTGCTAAGTCAGCCAAAATTTTCAGCCACTCCACCTTCATAGCACTCCCTTTAACTTGCTCTTAATCGAGAGGAGAGACATGGGTATCCTAAATAAGTTCAACCTCCTTGGAATAATTCAAACCCTTAGACCCCTACACAATACCCTCCATCAGCTACACAAAACCAAAGACACCTTTACCACCATCTAGACCATCCTTCTAAATAGGGGACTCCAAACTACCTACTTTACTTACATCTAGAGTACGATTGATATCAGAAGTAGGAGCTTCCTCCATGACATTCAACACCTCCACCTTCTTCTTACCTTCTTCTTCTCTTTCCTAAGACTCTTTTTCTTTCCCTTCACACACTTCTTCCCAGAGGTCACACCAACATCTTTCACCTCAATATCCATTTCATAACCCTTCGACCACGATTCAAAAGCCTCAGAACCCTCTACAGAGTCGCTAATTTCCTCCAACAATTCCTCAAAGTCTGAATCATCCTCATCAAAATTTCCTTCCCACTCCTCCATTGAATCCCCAGCCTCATAATCATAATTTTTACCAACCTTCTTACGGTCCCAAGGCTTAGGAGAAACCTGGATTACCTTCATCTTAATGTGTTCCACCATTAAATTCATAAGACCTTCATGGAGAATGGCCTTCTTAGGGTTCCTGCGATGATCCTCAATATTGTGCTCCATAGATGACAAAAGATAAAAGGGGAACAAAACCAAAGCATTATGTTGAAAATGATTTAACAACATAAAATGATAGCTATAAATCATAGAAAACCTACCCTCCAATGTGAAGAAATGCATGATAGCCAAAGCATTATCCCTCCATAATGACTTGAGAGATTAACGAGAATACCCACCATGACCAACTGATCTGAGCTTCTTCTTTTCATCATGTTTAAAGAAATTAGCAAGGGATTTCTTAGCCACACCTCTATCTCTGTAGAATTTCCTTCCAGAGATAGGAAGACCAGTCACCTCCACAAAAAAATCCTATTGATGTTAAATTTCACACCTCTGAAACATAGAATCCTACCACTCCACCCCTTAACAAAGACCTTTGTCACCTTTGGATTCGGCCCTTGGAGCTTAAGCAAATAAGAGCTAACCCAACCATTTTCTAGGTGTTGCCACACAATTTCATTAGTCTAAAACTACTCACAGGAGCTTGAATCCACTCTACAATGAACACCACCCATGGCGGCATGCAACGAACAATACTCCACCAACACCTTAACCTTCTGCACAAAAAGGATTAAACAAAAAAACCACAAAAGAATGCAATAGAGACCCACTAAGTGTGTAAACCTACCATAAAAAGTACCATCACACTTATGATGCTAGACCATAATAGCATAGATTATAAGGAGTATATTATGAGAAGAGTAGGTCCAAAACACGACATGCAAGAACCAACTCATAACAAAATAAATGAGCCATCCCCCAACTTCACAAGCTTAGTAACAAGACATTTGGTCATTATTAGAGATAATCTAAAGATAAGAGGCAAGGTTTCAAAGTCATCACAATTATTACGAGAAACCACATCCACATTAGCCACCCCATTAGCCAACGAATTGGCTATTTCTTGAAATTTGTTCATACTAATGTTGGAGCTGATTATTGTTTGAGGGAAATGTAAAAAGAATGGGAAAAGTGAAGCAATGAGAGGCTATCTGTAGAGTGACCAAAAAATATTGAAGATGATAATATGGGATGTGAAAACAATAATTTTAATTAGAGGAGTTAATTCTCCCAATGTTTTGGAATAAGATGAATCCAACAAGTGGAAAGAGTATGAAGGGAGTATTTGGGAAGAGGAGTTCAATGTATGGTGGAAATGGACCCATAAATGACCATGAAGCTATGACATTCATCTCACTATGTAATGGGGGAACTATTTTGGCCATATGCTAGAAGAAAAGAAAGAAGTAATGGTTACAAGTTGTCATTTTTAAGCATAGGGGATATGTTGCAAGTGATTACAACCTGAAAGGGTAGTCCTACTACCCAAATCCCTTTGTGAGCTATGCTCACAAAAAAATCACCTAGGGAGTTTGATGCAGGAGCATTAGACCCAATTTTAGTTTTTTTTTCTTATTTTCCCTTCTTTTGGTTTTGGGTCTTCATTCAATTTGGGCTTGTAGAGTTGTTTTGAAGTCGATTCCTTCTTCCCATACCTTATTGGACATGTTTCTTAAATTTTTGGAATCTCTTAACTAATCGGCTTCTTGTACCCAAATTACTTTTGATAGTTGTGGACATTGGGTATTCTCATGAGGAAGACAAATAGTCTAAAATAGTGAATAGATCGAGGAGGATTGTGGGCAGAGTAAAGGGAGATTCAATGAAGTCAAGAGGATTTACTCAAAAATTGGAGGCTCGTGCAGAAAGAAGAAGAATTGTAGATTAAATGCCAAATTGAGGGAGAGGTGTGAGCAGATAGATGGGAAGGCATTGAATTTTATAACTACTTTCTATCCAAACAAATACAAGAAAGATATAGAATGGGGCACACAATATATTGGTAAAGAGGTTGCAAGACAAAATTTATGGTGCACGTATAAATAAATTTAAGTTTAAAGCTAACTTAAGAGAAGAGAGGGAGATGCTAGAGGAGGGTTGACTAACCAGGGAAAGATCCTATCTTGTATAGGTTGCAAAAGCAAATCGAAAAAGAATTGGAATCAAGCTAGAAACAAAGGTAAATGATTTCTTTAATAATCATTATAACCATATTTTGTAGAGTGCAATGCACATGGAAACCCCAATTTCCTATTCAAGGAATCACTTCTTGTAATTAATGAATTGCAATGTGGTTTAATTCGGTGGCCCTATTTCCTATCATTGTTGTTTTGTAAGTTTGTTTCCTATATTTCTGAATGAGGAATGGTGTGAATGTTCCCGATACCTTTGGAATTGATAGAGATGATATTTTGTATGATGCTATAGTAGCTTTGCAGTTTCCTATCACTTGTAATGTTCAATTTTCCTATAGCTAAATAGGTTGTCCTTCTCTTGGTATACAAGTATTGTGAGCATGTGAATGTGAAATTGACTGTCACCAATTAACATCAAAAGAATAATATTCAAATATCTTTTAATATTAATGTCTTTTAATAATTATCTAAATACCAACACTTGGAAACACCACTCTCACCCTAGGAAGATGTCATTGGTATTGGCTCTTGCTATGGAATAATCTAAGAGGAACCAATTCCTTTTGGAACGCAACATACTATTGCACTCTATACAAGTGTTGGTTCAGTAGAATAATACTCAACACAAGTGCACACCAAGCCCTGGTCAGGATCATCTCAGGTGTATGTTGTACCCCAAATCAGACACACTTTGTGTGCCCCCTTCTCCAATTTCAATAACTCACAAAACCACTTTATTCTTCTTTGAATTTTCTCCATGCCTTTCCAAGTCTCACATAAATACTTTATATAATCCTTAAGGGGTGGTTTTCAAACCATCACACCCTTTCTCAAAAATTTCCTTTTAATAATTATTTAAATAAATAATTATTCCCTCTTTTAAAAGAGTTTTTATATATATTCTTTATTAATCTCTCTTTTAACCAAATGATCATAATATCTTTTATTTCTCTATCTCCCTTTTAATTCTAAAGGGTTATTTCATATCTTTCTCTTCTCTTGGGAAAAAATTCACATAACATTTATCCCATTGTAAATTAGTTGTTGTCCTCAGTATCATGAGATGCATCGACATCACAACTCCATAAAACACATAATCAATAATTGAAGAAATTGATATTGAATATATTTATTCTTCATAATTTC
Organism: Sequoiadendron giganteum; assembly: GCA_007115665.2. Taxonomy (NCBI): domain Eukaryota; kingdom Viridiplantae; phylum Streptophyta; class Pinopsida; order Cupressales; family Cupressaceae; genus Sequoiadendron; species Sequoiadendron giganteum. The sequence continues at coordinate 370,665,968 of CM021101.1, read as the reverse complement.
TCTCTTTATATATATATATATATATATATATTTACTTTATCTACATCATTTTCTTCTTTTAATTCATAGATTTCTCTTTTTTTTCAATTTTATTTTAAATTCACAAGTCATTTTAAGAGAATCATTTTTTTCCAATCAAAATCATGGCAAGAACCATACATACATACATATCAAGAATTTATGATCTAAGAAACTAATATTATTCTAAATTTTTAATCACATATATTTTAAATTTATCAATTTTCTCTCATGTAAGCTATTTTCTTTAATATAGATGTTTTAATCACTTACACATAACTTCAATGTTAAACTTATAAAATTATTATCATGTGTTGAGATAACATTTACCTAGTGAATGACATGCATATCCCATACTATACATAGTCACTCATCATTGAAATACATACAATATTTATACTCAAAGTATATTTTAAGATGATAATCATGCATTCTAGACTACATGAGTATCCTCTTTTCCTATACACCAATTATAATTGAATTGAAACAAGTACAAAGTTACCCTAAAAGAGTTCATATCTTTTCACATAGTCTTTGAAACAAAGTTTTTGGGACAAGTTTAACTCAACAAGAATTAAATTATAAATTAGTTTATTGCTATCAACATGGTGTTAATAATACTTAAAATATATTTAAACATATAATACCTTGTTGTAGACTCATGGGTAATTAATGACTTGATATAATATACTAAAGAGACCTTTTTTGTACAATAATTTATAAGACAAATGTACAAAGTTATGGGTTGATCAAGTCCAATAACAAAGTATAATAGAATAAAATACGATAATATTTTTAGGCATGCTAACATGAATAAAACAATAGTAAATTATTAACATGCTTAGAGAACTTCATAAAGAAACATTAAAACTAATTATTCATTTAATTTAACTAGAGTGCACCCACCTAGAATAAAAACTATATTAACTAGAATACACCCGGTATCTATAGCTAACCCATCCCTTATTATTTCTTAATCTTGTTGACACATCAACCTGCCCATGTTCCATGAAATGAGACTCATTCAAAAATTTATGTCTTTATATCTTTCTTTATGTAAGGAGGTCCACAACATGAAAGTTTCATAGTACAGATCCCAAGAGACCATATAGATTTCTTTTGTTGGGCTTCCCATTTTCATTCAAAATTGTAGTACAATATTTATTAATTTGACTATGACACCATTATCTACCAAAATATGATTAGGCTTGAGATTTCTATAAATGAATTTTAACTTGTGAGGATAAGTCAAGGTCTTCACTACGTCTTTTAATATTTTTGCAACTATAGACTCTTCAAATAGACACATAATTTTTTTAATATATTTGGTTAACCTAACCCACATATATGACATAAATATATATAACCATTTTCACACCATGAAAGAGCAACATGAGTATTTAAAAAATTAGAGGTGGTTTCTCCCCTTGTAAAAATTTGACATGTCCCCATGTTTAAGGCTAAGAGAATCAAATAAGTTTTATTTCATATAAAATGTTGTGTTATTTTAACTAATGCAAGATGATATTTTCCAAATTTTATGATGTGGAAATGATTTTAGAACCTATGAGTAATGGTCCCACAATGTACTTAAATAGATATATGTAAAAAATCATATTGTTAATTTTAAATACATATCAAGCATGATAAAACTATTTTCTCAAAATATCTACACAAATCAAAACATAAATTATTTGACATGATACTATCCTTATTATGAAGAAAAATTCCTTGTATAAGCAATACTAGAACTTAATACCACTGTAATTCTTCGCATACATGAATCAACATGGTCACTTATTGAGGTACATGTAGGTTGATTAGGAATAATTGTGATTGAATAGGGACCATATAAGCCACATCTAACACCCATGCATAGTATCAACATGTGAGCCCTTGATTCCACAATGAGTAGGCCAACACTAACTTGATCTAACTAACATATTACAAGTAAAGAAAGAATGGTCCACGTTACTCTCTTATCAAGTCTTCTTCCACAAGAGTGTATGGGTTTGTTAAATAATTATTCTTATAATCTCGATTTTAATATTCATAAAATTACAAACTAATAAAATAAACACACAATATCCAAGCACTCAATAAATTTATTTTATTATTATATGAGTTACAAATATTTATATAATTCAAAGTAACTTTTGATAGTATCAAAATAAAATAAAATTATAAACTATACACTCATTTTATTTAAATTTATATACTTATATATATTCATTGTTTTAGAAGATACAAAGCCTCTAATATATCAAAAACATAACTCACTATGATCACTATTGATTTAAAATGTAATTGTGTTGGCCTTATGAAATTTATTAGCATATTTGTTACTAGTTTTAAAGGATTATCGTATCACCTAATTACCATCTCAACAAAATAGTATCCATTTATTGAAGCTTTAGTTTACAATACATGAGGAATTCATACCATTGATCTAAAATTTATGAAATTAGAAATAAAATATGGTCATGATAAGTACCAATTTCTAAAATTTCTAAAAGAATTCAAATCAATCACCTTGGTACAGATCTAATGACCATGACATTTTATGAGAATAATTCTATTTGAAGGACTCTATGTTAATATCAATTAGTTCTCCCTTAAACTCTAATACCAATGTAAAAATACTATCATCCACATGAGACAAACAATAATTGTTACACATAGATAATGGATAAGGAGCAATGCATTTCCATACATTATTTGCAACCCTCCTATAGAAATTTATAAGATGGAACAACATTCCATAATTCCTACCCCACTTAAACACACTTATAGGGAAGTCACTCTTGCATTGGTAAGTATAAAAAATAATATGACCTTTCTCAAATCCCTATCAAGAAATATCTTTATCTAATTTGGTCATGAATTGGAACTTTACATGAACTTCTATGGATTCCATATACCTCAAATTCTTTTCTTCCTTAACAAAGACTAAACTTTCCTTTTGCAATCTCAATGTTGAACAACCAAACATAAAAATAAATAAATATACTTGCAAATGTATGTGTTGGATGAATATCTATTTTAGTTGCAATCTCCCCTATTGAATTATTCTTATGCTTTCCTTCTCTAGGTTTCAATGGTGAAAAGGGAAAAAATATATGATAAAGACATTAATCTTAACCATGAGAAACTATTATCATATTGGATTAATTGACTATCCTAGAAACTTTGTTCTCCCTTATGTATATTGTGATGTAAATGATCCTACAAGGTTTTTTGTATCAAGTGTTTTGTGGGTTTGATTGCAAGAGGTTATTTTTTCCTCTAACAATAAATTATATGGTGGAATAATGCCTTGTATCTCTATAGAATTTAGGTGTTTTTCTCATAATATATTGGTATATGTGTGTATGAGAAAATGCATCAATTAAATTGAATCTAATCTAATACACCAATGAAACATTAGATTGAAGAAAACTAAATAAATAAATCAAATGTAAACTTTTGACAACAGCTTCTTCAAATTCGTTCCATTGTCCTCTATCTCCAAGGATTCGCTTCAATATGTTTGCTCTCAGTTGTGCAAACACAACTTATAGAATGGCACTTGAGAGAATGAGATTATTAAAATGCATATGCATCTACAAGATTGAGCTTATTGAATTGAAATGCTATGAAATGCTTAATATGCGACTATAATAACTACGATTGAAAGTATGAGATTCGAGGTCCCTTTTAGTTCATGAAAGAGTTGTATTTATAGATTTTTGAAGGTAGGAATTTGATTGGCCAAGATCGACGATCGTGTTCAAACCTGTTGAAATGAATGGTGAGAGATCGAGAATTCGAAAAGAAGGCAGAATTTTGAGAGACAGAAAAATGAAGAGACAATTGAAAGGTGTCTCTCATAATTAAATAAATAAATATTTAATTATGTGTGAGAGAAATGTGAAAAGGCTTTAATTAAATATTGTAAATATTTAATTTTGAGAATAGGAAAAAGCCTTTTAATTAAATATTGAGAATATTTAATTTTTGTGAGAGAAGTGGGAATTTGGAAAATGATTAAATATTGAAAATATTTAATTAAATGTGGAGGGAAGAATAATCATTTAAATTTAGAATTTAAACTTTGATAATTAATGTAAATAGATTGTAAAATCTATTTAATTAATTAAGAGGAAGATAGCATTAATTAAATAAATAAATGTATTTAATTAATTTAGAAGAATTAGAAAATGAATAATATAAATAAATAATTAAATTTATTTATATGTAGAGGACTTAAGAAACATTAATTAAATAATTCATATTTAATTAATTAACAGGTTCGATCGACCGTGACCATTTTTAGATGTGTACATTTTGCCCCTCTTTGAAGTGATGTGTTTTACGCATTGCTTCTAAGAATTTGCCCTTGACTTTGAAAAAAATTGTTGATGATGCTATATGCCCCCTCGGGTGATGAATCAGATAAAGATGATTTTTGGAATTTTTTTTACTGATTTGCTATCTGATTCATCGACCGATAAAGATGATTTGATGAAACACCCTATTGAAAGATTGATATGAAGATGAAGAACTTTGATTTTGCCTTGATTGATGATGCTTTTTTATTGATAAATTTGCTTCCATGCGATATGAAAAACAAATAGTAGATGAGATTGATTTGCTTTTCTGATTGAAAGGCTTGATAGATTTGCTTTCTTGATTGAAAGGCTTGATAGATTGAGTCGCGATGACTGTTAAATTTGTTTCCATGCGATATGAAAAACAAATAGTATTGATAGATTTGCTTTGTTGATTGAAAGTCAAATAGATTGAGTCGCGATGACTGTTAAATTTGTTTCCATGTGATATGAAAAACAAATAGAAACATAGATATGCTTTCCTGATTGAAAGGAAAATTGAGTCATGATGACTGATAAATTTGTTTCCATGTGATATGAAAAACAAATAGAAATTGATTTGAACTTGCTTGATGTATTGATTGATTGATGATATCCATTGTTGATTGATTTGTATGCTTGCTTGATGATATTGATAGTGTTGTTGATTAGGGAAGGATACATCCCAGAACAACACAAGGATAGGGAAGGATACATCCTGATGATGATGATGATGATTGAGGCTTGCAGTAAGGCTAGGAACAAGACCAAAGGTATGATTAAATGATTTGTGCTAGATTGAATTGATTGATAAGATGAGATTGGAAGAAATGATTGGATGAAATGATTGAGATGATGTAGATGAGATGTGACAAATGTCCAGTCATACTCAACCATTGTCTGAAAAAGATATTCAAAAAATCTATTTAAACAGAACCTCGAAATGCAAATGCATTATACAGTCCTAATAATGAATTATGCAATCCTAAATGAAATAATGAACCATTCTCCTTGTTGCCATTTCCTGCTGTGTTTAGCTGTCATCATTGAGACTTTTGATATGTTGAAAGTTAGTACAAGCATCATAGGGTATGTTAGCACCAATGATGACCTGAGTACTGCTTCCATAATGTTTAATGTAGCAAGTTAATACAAGCATCAAGGTATAATTGAACCAAGATGACCTGAGTATTGCTTGCATAAACAGACAAAAGTTAACCATTTTCCTATGCAAATTCTGAAATGTCATCAATGATACGTTGGAGAGCATGTCCCATGACCAATTTGCATCATACTAATTATTATCTTATAGACAACAAGCAAAGCAAAATCATACTTCTTCCTTGTGATTCTAGTTCAGTACATCATTGAACCACTCCAAAGATATGACATCATCAAATATCAAAACAACATTTTGCAACTTATGCGTTAAGATTTCCATTCATTTTATTTAGATTAAGATCATCCACTTTGTTTCTATTTCAAGGGCATGACATGTCTCAAAGTTGTTTTGACCAGGCTTGATTGGATATTCTATTGTTGATCCAATACTTGATAATTGACACATGTTGGTTGTTTGCCTGCTTAAAAGAGTCAATTTCCCCCAATGAGTTTAGGATTTTTCCCCTAGTCTAGGGTGAGACACGACCATTTTATTGATGAAAGCATATGATTTATTGATTTTTCTTGATTTCAAGAATATTTTGATTTTTTTTGAATTTTGATGTTTTTTTGATTGTTTTGGATTTTGATGATTTGGATATGGACATGCATGACGATATCAGTGCTTTGTTTTGAGATTTTGTTGAAAACCAAGCTAAGGTTGATTGATTGGATTGATAGATTGATAGTTTGACTAAGTGTGTTAAGTCAAACGAAGATGATAATGAACCTGTAAACCCAAGGAAGTTGTGTTATCCTAGAGTAAACTCATTCACAAGATGGTAGTTTGACTAAGTGTGTTAAGTCAAACAAGGTGATAATTGATTGGATTCAATTGATCAAGATTGATGAAGTTTGATTTGGAACAAAATTATTTTGATGATTTGATGTGACACTGACACGCAAGTTAGATGTGAGTGATATGAATTGTTCAGATTGATGTACGATGAAAGATAAAGCTTGATAAGGAGTGTCTTCCTGTCAAAATACGCCATGGGCTAGTGATTTGGATCTTTTGGCTCGCAAATGCTTGACCAATTCGATTTTATGTTTTCCAATGTTCAGATCACCACATAAGTTGGAGGATGTATATCAAGATTCATTCCCAAAACAAGATGTAAACATTTGCCCCTAGTGTCTAGCAATGTATGGAATGGCCATGGGTGGATTCTTGAATAGGTGTATGGATAGATACTGTAAGCATGCAAAGGATGCCAACGATTATCTTGTGATAAGATAAGGTGTTTGAACAAAGGATGCTCACTTGGATAGTGCTTCAAGACTCAGATAATGTTTGGATTGGATAGGATCAATGAAAAATGACCCATGTCAAGATGTTTACCATAAACAAGTGTAAAGTGTTTACCAAACTTTGTCGAGATCAAGATAATGTAAATAGATGCTAATGGGTTAGATAAATGGTTCATGGATGAATGGATGATATGGATGAATGTTGGTTTTATTATGGATGTGATAAGATGCTTTCTCCTGAATTGGCGCACGTAGATGCTCGATTCTACACATGATGCCTGTTTGCCAGGTTTTCATCATGGTACTTGTCCAACATGCCACCGTAGTGGTTTTCACTAGAGGACGATTTTTTTCTTTACTATTTTTCAATCCTTTTTCTGATTTTTTTGGATTTTTTTTGTATTAATGAATTTTTTTGTTGTCACCAAGACGCCTATTTGCCAAGTTTTCATCAAGGTAACCATTTTTTTCAGGACATTTTTCAATTTTTTTTTTGTATTTTCTGAGAGATTTTAAGTTAATGTTGAACCACCTGGTGGTGTTGATGTTGATGCTTTTGTCATAATGTGCCATCGGTATCCTGCTTGAAGAAGCTACTTTGCCAAGATATGTGCACTTGAATGCAACTTTTGAGATCTCTGATCTGCTTTGCTGATACCGGAGTTAACCTCATCTTTGTGCGCACATCGTGATAGAGTGCCTTCTGAATCCTTATGATGAAGGGTCACTGCCAATACATGGTCAATGTGAGAATTGGATAAGATGCGTGGAGGCATGGATGGAGTGTGTTTAGGAGTAAAAGATGGATTGGTCGATAGTTTGGAACCTTTGATTCTCCAAACTTGGGAAGATGAGCAATAATGGGTGGATATGGAAGTGTGCATGGAATTTGGACCAACTGCTTGATACACTTTGTATGTTGCTTGAGAAGCCTACTTTTTCCTTTGTGGACAGCTTTGATGGCTACTTTTCCCTTTTTGATTTTTCCCCATAGTTTCTTTGACTAATGGAGTTTGATAGGGATAATTTTTCTTTGTATTCTTTGGTATCCATATGTATTTGATTTGTCCTATATGATTCTTAGCTTCTTCTTCTTTGATAATGTTCTTCATTTTTTGATTCAAGTCTTTCTTTTGACATTGGTCCCAATTTGTGGATGGGGTGATGGGTGGATGAAGATTTATGACATGGCTGGTTGTAGTATTGGCATTGGTTTCATCATAAAGATTCTTCGTGCCCTCTATGTTGACATTTGCTTGAGACGAAGTTGCCCCCAGTTTTGTGGAAGTATTACTGATATGTTCATATCCCTTGATTGTCTAGTAACCAAGGCCTTGATTCTTAGGATTTTCAATAATCTGTATTGGTTCCAGGATACCCTGTTCATGTAGGCCTAATCGTTTGCCTTGATAATTTATCTATTGAAACATTTTATTTGCAAAAGGATATGATTTCCCTTGGAAACAAGGTGTTGCTCCTTCTCTGCTTTGTGGTGGATCTTCAAAGGTGATAGCTCCTTTATTGATAAGATGATTTTCCCTTACAAAGGTGAGTGATCCAACTTTATAAGTGATAGGATCCTTTATCTATGGGATAAATGCTTGATTCATATCCTTAGCTTGATCTTGTGAAATATCAGATTGTAATTCTCCTTCAAGAGGTGTTGATGCTTCACTGTCCTTGTAAAAGCATTCCTCATAATTCATTCTTGATATGCTTTCACATGATGCTTCTGATTCAAAATTTTTCTAGAATTTTTCATGACCCATTTCTAACATGTCTTTGGATTTCTCTATTTCTTGATCATGTGTACAAATGTTAAGAGTAGGGGACTCTTGTTCCTCAATAAGAGTATGAGACTCTTATTTTGAATGAAGATCATCTATGTGTCCATCCAAAGAAAGCATCTCATGGGTAGATGGATGAGTATGTGCTATATGGACATGGTCATCTTGTATGGATAGGAGAGTGTCCATTATATCATTGTAGCAGCTTGGAGATACGAATCCTTGATTTTGACTAATTTTGGAATTACTTTCAACATGTTTTGGATCAAGTTCTTGACATGGGTTGATTTCAAAGGATGGATTTCTTTCAAAGGGTTTTTGGACATCGTCATAAGACATGGGAAGTGGCTCAATATTCTCTTGATCTTTGAGTGGACTTGGATCAAACGATGAGTTGAGGATTCTTTCATTGTTCACAACCGTGAGGTCGAAGGATGTCAATATGCCTTGGGATGGACCATTGCTAGACCTTTGTGATAGCTGTTGATCATGCTTTGAAATATGTTCTTGAGAGATGTCCTCTAACTCATTAGGCATTGTAGAGACATTTTCAATACATTCATTGGTTAATGGATCATGCATTATGTCAATAGGATCAAATATCATCAACACTCCTTGAAATAGATCTTTGTAGGAGGGGTCTTGATCATAACTAAAAAATGGCTCTTGATGAATGTTGATTTGATCACTAGATGGGGTAGACATATCTTCACAGTGCTCATTGATGGATTGATTTTGATCATTATCTCCAACAATTATGGTGGAGAAATTTCCAATGTTTTCAACCATATGATCAAATGATGTTGGCATTTCTTGAAGAGGTGTGATGAGCCCTTGACATGAGGATGATGGGATACTTTGATCTTCACTTGAAAAAGCATCATTAGATGAAGGAGATGGAGTAGCTTGATCATTGATGGAAGGGAAACTTTGGATAGGATGGAAGAATTGTCATGCTCTTGGGATGTGATTGATTCATGAGAGGGTATGGACTCATAAGATGGGGTGGAGGGAGGACTTAGAAGAATATTTTGTTCTTGAGATGGAAGAGGATTATCATGGGTGAATAATGAAAGGAGGGGATCATCATATGATTCTTGAGATATGGGATCTTGATCAAAGATTGGAAGGGTTTGTAGAATTTTGGTATCATGGGATGGAGTGGAAAGAATGTTTTGATCGAGATGTGTAGATTGAAATGAATCCTTGGATGTAGAGAATATGATAGAAGAAGGAAATTGAATGGGATCATTGAATTGGGTGGAAGAACCATGAGGTTCATTTTGAATTATGGGGAATGAAGATAAATGCATGGCATGATAGGATTGGTCAATGTTATTTGATGGTTTAGATTTGGGCTTCCCTTTTAACCATTGCGAAAATTCAGAAACACTGGATTTGGTTGATGTTGTTTTTGGAGGAGAAAAGGTCACGTTCATATTTCTATCAAAGGACTTTTTAGTTGTACCCCCTTCCATTTCCTTGAATTGCCTTTGGAGTGCTCTTACTTGTTGGGTAAGAGTACTAAGATCGTTTAAGGGAATTTCCTTCTTTTTAGGATTCTCTTTAATTTTCTCCATATTGTAGTTAGAGGGCAATTTGGCACCTTGTTTTGCCAATAAAAGAAAGTATCCATCTTTATTTTTCTCTAAGATCTTTTCCATATCTAAGAAAAACTGTGGATCTTGTTCAGCTTCTAGGAGCATCTTTTTTGTTATCTCTTGATTTAAGCTATTTCCATAAAGCCTAAGAACAAGATTTTCTTCGCTATGACCCATGTTTTAAAGTTTTTGGATGATCTTAATCTGATTTAAATGTGAAAAACATAGCATAGAGAAGTAGACAGTTGTTTTGTTAATCCTAGAATCTAAACAAATAGTGTATGTTCTTTGAGATTTCCACAGGTTTTGAACAAGATAAGCATATCAATCAAACTCACTCTTAATTTTTCAAATAGGTCATCATAGTAATCACAACCCACAACTTAAATTTGCGTTGACTCACACAGCCATGTCACCCCCTAGAGGGCACCCATGTTTTTGTCTTTTCCAGGTGCGTACTCAAAGTGACAGAAGTGGATACCGAATCCCTTGAGCAAACAATCCATGGTGACTATATGGTGAGTGTCTTGGGGGCAGATTCTTCCCTCCCCTTGCACTGTGATTAAAATGATGTTTGGTTACTGACACGGCTGGCCTCTACACTAGGTTCTTAGTAAGTCTTTCCGTTCGGCGTGACAATAGATATACTCCCTCGAGAGACCTCCCAACCTTTAGAACAAAGGCTTTGGGGATGGTTATCTTGTCTACTGCCGTCAAGTTGGATTTTCATACACAACTTGCTTTTGATTATAGTGGGTTGGAAACCTTAGCTTTAGGTGTTCCCACTTAGGCCATTCCCGTAGGGTGAGTACTTTTTGTTAGAAACCCTAGATCAGACATGCAAACCAAAACTCCTCCCCAAAAATAGAATGCAAACTAACTAAGTGATGAAAGATGGAGGACTCCATAAGAGCCCCCAAGAACACCATCCATCACAAAGATACATAAAATAACCCCCCTAGAAGAGAGGAAGAAGAAGACCACAGATCCCCCCCAGAATGAAATAGCCCCAAAAGAATTGAAGAAACTACATCTCTAGTACGCAGTCCGAGATGGAAAATTTCACGAAAATAAAAAAAAAAATTTAAAAAAATAAAAAACCCGAAGGTTTTTTGCGCAGCCAGTGCAAAAATCCTCCACCACCACTCCACTGCTCGACAACCGCCATTGCTCCGCCGCCACCAACGGCCCCTCCTGCTTGTCACTTCCCTCCACTACCGCCCCCATGGGCCCTTCATTCCCTGGTCAGCGGTCTTATCGGCGACCGGGAGCTTCCCTCCAAGCCCCCGTCGGGTCTATCAGCACCTAGCCGTGGTTTTATCAGTGACCAAGAGCTAGTGCCCTCAGCACCAGCGATCTATTTTGCAGAGGACGGTCATATGGGAGATCGAGAGCTAGCCCCCGGGTGCTAAACTTTTGCACCTGTTTAACATTGAAAGTGCCTTTTTTGTAGGCCTTTTTTCGTTTTCCCATAACTTTTGCAAATGGAGGCTTTTTTTCAAAAATGAAATATTGGCGGAAAGTTGGTTCAACGCTCTTTCTAGTGGTGGAGGTTTGGTTTTTTGATTTTCGGGTTTCGATGCCTTTTTCGCCTGTCAAAGCTAGAAGTTGTTGTTTTCAGTCTGGGTGGCATAACTTTTGCGTCTGGACTTCGTTTTGCGAAAACAAATAGGCATCAGAAAGCTGATTCAGTGCTCTACACAGAAATCAGACCTATTTTTCTAGATTTTTTTACTAGGTATCTGATATTATTTTTTGATCTCATCCTTTAGTTTTTCAATTATTTTCTTGAGAAGCGTGCAATCAGGTTACTTTTTTGAGATCAGTGAGCATTGTTATTTTATTTGAGAGTATATATTGTTGTTTTCTATCATGGATACACATAATATTACACCCCTTACTCCATTCAACTATTTTGGTTGGAAAAAACAAATGGAGATTCATTTGAAACACAAAGGGTTGTACAGGGTAACCATGGGCACAGAAATCGAACCTACAGGTGTTGCTGAAAAGAGAAAGTGGTTTAATAGGTGTGATGAAGCTTATGGTACATTATGTCTATCTCTTTCTTCTAACCTTCTTTTTCACATTGAGTCTTGCACTACACCCCATGCGGTTTGGACTACTTTGCAATCTTTGTTTGGGCAACAGGATACTATGAGAGGGTTTCAGTTAGAGAATGAGCTTATTGGCTTGAATCTTAGGGATTTTGACAACATCCAGGAGTTTTTCACCAAACTCAAGTCTCTTAGATTGCAGTTGTCACAGTGTGGTGTTCAGAAGGAAGACTCTCAGTTGATATTGTCCATTCTTTCTAAGCTTGGACTAGATTATTCAGTTTTTGTTTCTTCCTTTTATGCTACTAGGGATGCACTTGGTACTATATTTACTATGCCTTCTTTTGATGATTTTGCATCTTCTCTCACTCAAGAGTAGGCCAAGTTGGTTAATATGGGAAAGTTGAAGCCCTCTTCATCACAGGCACTTATTGCATCACAGGATCTTAGAGATCAGAAGGCTTCTATAGGAAAAGGAAAGAAACAAAAACAAAAGGATTCCAAATCTTATGAGTAGTAGAAGGAGTCCTCATATTAATCATCCTCTTCTAAGGGGAAATCATTTAGGAAGGAGACGGGCCCATGTGCATATTGCAAGAGAGAAGGACATGCAGAACATAATTGCTACAAGAAGGACATTGATGAGCTGAAGAATCTTCTTCAGAAACATCAGATTGATTTTCCTTCTAGGATGTCTGCATCATCTCCTTCCTCTCCTCCTCCTCCTCCTTCTTCTTCTTCTTCTTCTTCTTCTTCTTCTTCTTCAGGCACAACTGGTTTACACACTTCATCAGATATGAGGGGGCATGCTCTTTGTGCTTCTTCGAGTCTTGGATCAGGGAGATGGCTTCTATATTTAGGAGCATCTCATCATATGGCTTCTACACAGACTATGTTCACTTCCTTTGAGTCTCACACTATGTCTCCTATTTTGATGGGAAACAATACATACATGAGTGTTACAGGGAAGGGGTCTATTAGTTTTGGGGACAACACTTTTTAGGATGTCTTGTGTGTTCCTCATTTGATGAACAACCTTCTTTCTATATATCAGATCACACATGGAGGCAATGGGAGGTCTGTGGAGTTCACACCTGATTTAGTTATCATCAGAGACTTGGAGAGTAGAGCAGTTATTGCTACTGGGGTGGTGGATCACTCATCTCGGTTGTATTCCTTTGCAGATTTTGCTACTGATGGTGCTTCTGTTCCTACAGCTATTCATCACACTTCTAGTGTGAATCATCATTCAGAGGAGAAATTTGGCTTCTTGAACATTGGAGTTCTCACTTCAGATCCTATTCTTGAGCCATCCATTCCATCTCCTCCACCTACTATTGCAGTTGCTGATACTTCTATGACTACAGATGTGGTTTCTTTCATTTCAGTGCAGCAGGATCCGGTTGTTCATCCATCTTTGGAGGTTCCTATTCAATCTTCACCTACTTTGACTTCTTCATTTGTTGAGGTCACACCTGCTTCTGTGGAGACATCTTGGGCTACACCTACTTCACCTTCAGAGATTGCATTCATTCGGCCTCTTCCCTCTCACTTCTTTCAGGAGATGCAGTTTCTTCAATTCTTTTGGGGCTACTTCATTCTGGGGGGATCTGTGGTCTTCTTCTTCCTCTCTTTTGGGGGGGTTATTTTATGTATCTTTGTGATGGATGGTGTTCTTGGGGGGTCTTATGGAGTCCTCCATCTTTCATCACTTAGTTAGTTTGCATTCTATTTTTGGGGAGGATTTTTGTTCCCATGTGGTTTTCTCCTTTACCCCGTTTGATTTAGTTTGCATTGCATTTGTAAATGGGTACCTGATCAGGCCTTGTTGCCGGGACTCATATTTGCATAATAATTTGTTTCTCCCTAAGCTACACTTATGGGGGGGTGTTGGTGTAATTATTTATTTAATTACACTTTAGCATAAGTTTACTTAGGCATATTTTATTTCCTAGGTTAATTAATAATCTTTATCTTATTGAGCTATCTTGTTGCTCAAGATAAGATTAGGGTTGTGCATGTCTTGCTTTTTGCATGATTATCTTTTGAAGGCTTTTGTAGTATTTGTAAAAAAATTCATTCAATAATCAAATTCTATTTTTTAGCTTGCATACTTTTGCTCTGAGGGTTTATAGAACATCTCTTCTTTTGTTCTGAATATCTATTGCATGTGATAGGTGTTTGCTTGCAGGTGATTCTTGGGGACTGTGAGGTTGAGTTTTATCAACTTCTATACTTTTTCCCACTACGACAGGCCTTCTAAAGGATATAATAAAGCATTAAATTGCATAAAATAAAAGGTAAGTCTGGTATTCTGATCACCTAGTTAAGGGGAGAGCATAGACCTATTACCCACAATCACAACATGCAAATAATGGTTCAATTTTAAATCCCAAATTGAAAGATTTTTTATTCTAAGTGAAGATGTTGCTTCACTAAAAACATGGGATTTATTTTAACCAAAATAAAATATGTTTGGTGACTATCCTAGGATTGGTTAATTCAAAATTAAGTGTCTACCCTAGGATTGGTTGATTTTATTCCTCATACATCAATAAAAACCTTTGGCCGCGGTCGCGTCGGATCCAGACAACAATTTAAGAATGAGATTATAATTGCTCCTAAAGTGTTTAAAAACACTTGTTACAATCATGTGATAATGCTTTTTCTTTCATTTTCATGCTCCATGGTCCTTTAAAATCTGCAATACAAGCTCCAAATGTTAGATTGAATCAAGAAACAAGAAGATATGAGGGTTAGATAAATGATTAAGCATAACAACCCTAAAATTTAGACCAAGTTTCTTTTTGGTTTGACGTTATGTGAGAATTTGAAAATTTTAACTCTATCAAAGCTGATAAAAACCTGCACCATTAGATAGCTTATGAAATTCTACCCCATTTCAAAAAAAAAAAATCGTCAAAAAAGACCTCCGTATGACCAAGATATTGCTATTTTAAAAACTGACTATAAAAGTGCAAAACTAAAGTCTATGCACTAAAACAGAGCTCGTATGCGCTAAAACAGAACCCATATGCGCTAAAAGAAGGCCCGTATGCACTAAAACAGAACCTAGATGCGCTAAAAGAAGGCTCGTATGCACTAAAACAGGTGCCAAATGCGCTAAAACAGTCTCTGGATGCGCAAAAATAGTTTGTGGATGGGCCGAAACAGTCTGTGGATGCGCCGAAACAGTCTATGGATGCGCTAAACCAAGGATCGTATGCGCCAAAGCGAATTTTTTAGTCTATCATTTGTAAAAACATAAGATTTTCTGCAAGAAAAAGATTAATACGGGGGGATGCCCCACGGTGGGCGCCAAAAATGTGTATGAGAAAATGCGTCAATTAAATTGAATCTAGTCTAATACACCAATGAAACATTAGATTAAAGAAAACTAAATAAATAAATCAAATGCAAACTCTTGACAGCAGCTTCTTCAAATTCATTCCATTGTCCTCTATCTCCAAGGATTCGCTTCAATATGTTTGCTCTCAGTTGTGCAAACACAGCTTATAGAATGGTACTTGAGAGAATGAGATTATTAAAATGCATATGCATCTACAAGATTGAGCTTATTGAATTGAAATGCTATGGAATGCTTAATATGCGACTATAATAACTACGATTGAAAGTATGAGATTCGAGGTCCCTTTTAGTTCATGAAAGAGCTATATTTATAGATTTTTGAAGGTAGGAATTCGATTGGCCAAGATCGACGGTCGAGTTCAAACCTGTTGAAATGAATGGTGAGAGATCGAGAATTTGAAAAGAAGGCAGAATTTTGAGAGACAGAAAAATGAAGAGACAATTGAAAGGTGTCTCTCATAATTAAATAAATAAATATTTAATTATGTGTGAGAGAAATGTGAAAAGGCTTTAATTAAATATTGTAAATATTTAATTATGAGAAAAGGAAAAGGCCTTTTAATTAAATATTGAGAGTATTTAATTTTTGTGAGAGAAGTGGGAATTTGGAAAATGATTAAATATTGAAAATATTTAATTAAATGTGGAGGGAAGAATAATCATTTAAATTTAGAATTTAAACTTTGATAATTAATGTAAATAGATTGTAAAATCTATTTAATTAATTGAGAGGAAGATAGCATTAATTAAATAAATAAATTTATTTAATTAATTTAGAAGAATTAGAAAATGAACAATATAAATAAATAATTAAATTTATTTATATGTAGAGGACTTAAGAAACATTAATTAAATAATTCATATTTAATTAATTAACAGGTTCGATCGACCGTGACCATTTTTAGATGTGTACAATATGTATGCCATCATGGCTAGTTGTTGATATGTTTGTACTTGAAAATTTACTAATAGTGAATTAGGAACCATGCCATCTTGAATCAGGTTGCTGGACAAACTGCGAGTTTAAGAATTTCATATTGAAGTTAATGAATTATTTTGGAATTTAACATAGTAATTGTAGAGCTTCCCCTAATGTCTAATTAACTAATGTAGATGATTATACACGTGGCTTAACAAACCTATAGATTCCCAAAATAAGTAGTTCATTGTTAAAAAGAGGGCTTCATTGAATTGTCAACCAGGGAGTCATAGACTTAAGATGATGTTGGCACTATATATGCATTCAAGAATCCTAAACTTCATATATCGACTGGGTATAGGTGATTGAACATGGATAAACTCATCAAAATATTTTATTTAAAAATAACTCCTACCTAAAGAACATGGTAAGTAGATGCTAATAATTGTTAACTGCTATATGTACTTATCATTTATGACTATTTATGCTGCAACATGTCTTATTTCAATTAATCACTCAAAATTTTGAAAAAATGTAGCATTCAATTTAATGTAAGTTGGAAACTATAAATTAGAAATTACAATATATAATATAATTAATTATCTAAATTAACATGACTTTTTAGTACCTCAAATGTCCCTTGCTTGAATTGTTGCATCCACAATATCTTCTTCAATTACTTAACTCAGGAAAAAATGCAACTAAAATATCTTCTTTACTGTATTCCAATCATACATAGAGTTCTAAAAAAAATGTAACACAATATTCAATTCAATCTAATGCATGCAAAGATCTAGCTATGTGGCTTCTCAACAAAATAACCTCCTATATAGGGTATGTGAGAGTCCACTTATTTAAAAACTATAAAAAAACTAAAAGTAGATGTCAACTCTCCCATGAAAATAGGAAGAGGACCAGGTCCTTTAACAAAATAAAAAACTAATGAAAGCAAGAGTGTAGAAGTCAAACTAGGACTTTATGCTATTTAAGATAACCGTTATAATTTGGAAAAATGATAGGTAATAGGGTAACCCTTATTATAACTATTATTCCTTATTTGAACATAATCCTTCCTCCATAATTTATTGAAGAGATGGAATGACACATGGCCATCCATGCTCACGTCTTCAAACCATCACCTACATCTCCTTCTAGGAATATGCTCGTATTATAGCAGATTAACTCCTCTGGTTGCATTGAATTGTCATCCTTCTGTTGTAGATTAAGAATCATTTTGTTATGGGTTGACAAGTTCTTCATTGCAGGAGTTAGTCTTATTTCTTTAAGGTATTTTTCATTGTTAGCAACTATGATTAATAATGATATTCTACTAAACTCATAGACATTAAAAGTTCACACACGTATTCATTAATATAATGTATATCATCTTCAAATTCTTTGAAATACTTAAAGTTGTAGAGAAGGGGGATTCACTACTCATGAGTTCTCTTCACTCAAAGATCCTCATGGGGAGAACTATCCTAAACTACCTCAAGGAACAACGCGAGAGTTCTAGAATTAGAAAGAGTGGGTCATAGATATTTTCTAGACAAACTGACAAGCTCTCGGCTAAAGGAGGTCAGCGCTGTATACATATGACAACAAGAAATGCTGAAATCCTAGAGGCACGTTGGAATCTTGTATGGACCAAAAATTGAGTTTATCATAAAAAATGACAGAGTGGCTACTTCTACTCTAATTGTTGAGAGCTTCCAGAATGTGCAAAAATGACAGAATGTAATAGAATTGAAGTAAATTAAAGAGTAAATGATAAAGATAAAGAGGAGAAAGAAAGTGATTACAAACACATAAGTGATGAAGCTTCCAACATGTGAATGTATTCAATACCTGCATGTGTAATATCTAGAGAAAGTGTTGGGGCTGTATAGGGGTTTGCCTCAGTCAAATCCTCATTTTGATGTTCCCACCTCCACGGATAGTCAAATAGATAGAGATAAATGAACTGAAATGGATAAAGCATGTGGTGAAAGAAAAACCCACTCAGGAGTAGAACCCGCACCACTAAGTATGAGTGATAAAAGCAAACCCCGATTGAGGAGAACTTGTATCACAAAAGAGGTGATAAAAGAAATCCCTGCTCGAGGAGGAGAAACCGTATCTCAAAGTAAAGATGTAATAGATAGAGGATTTGTGAAATCCTAAGATGCTCACGAGCACAAGACAAGGGAGGTATCACATGCAAGAGCTAAGGGTTGCAAAGAGTGTTGTAAGAGCTTGAGAATGCTGCAAAAAGAGCTTGGAAAGATGTAAGAATACTAGTGTAGCAAATTGTAAGCTATGCAAGCAAGAGTTGGAGAGTGGAAAGCTAGAGTGAAGCTAGAAGGCCAAATAAATTTAAAGGGTAGCATTTAAGGATGGAAAAGAAGCTTCTCCAGCTGTTACAAGGTGACCAGAGTCGTTACCATTGACAAAAGATGAGGACAAGTGGAAAACATACATGAAAACAGTCATTTGAATGTTGAAACGTTGCAGGATGCTAGCGTGATGTGCAGAAGTCCGCACGGTGTGGTAGTGTCTAGACATATCATGCTACAAAACATCACAAATGGGAAAATCACAAAGTTTGATGCAAATCAGATGCACAAGGATAGCTACTGAAAAGGAGTGTTGAGAATCTTGAGAAGGAAAAAAGTCTTATGCAAGGGCTAAAATGAGCCTACACAAGATGCTAAGGGAGTGGACACTAAAGTGGATACAAGAATGTATGTGAAATTTCAAGGGGTACAATTTTACAACTATACATTTTCCCCCCACTTTAGCAGGCATATGAATCTACACTAATATGCACGCTAAATGAATTCTACTAAACATAAATAACATCATATGCCAAAAGGATATTGTAGAGGAAATAGATAAATATTCAAACAATAGAAGCATGCCCCCAGGCTGAAGACCTATAAAAAAAATGCATTAGACAAGAAAAACCCACACCAGACAATAACGTTAGAAAAAAAAGATAAAGGATTCAAGTCAACAAAGTAAATAGACCTCGGTCTAAAAGGTTGTCTCGGTACTATGCATCATCCCCAAATTAAAAACACTAACACATAGAATAATTCTAAGATGAAGAGAAGGGCATATACTTAGGATGAAGAAAGTGCATATCTTCAATCTGGTATATACAATTTGAGAAGATAAGAGAATTTAAGAATATAAGTGCCTCACAGGCCCACAAACCTACAAGGGAGGTGTCCTCCAAGACCTCTCACATGAAGGAAACCTAGTAAAGTGCCTTATAGACCTAAAAACCTATAAGGAGGCATCCCCAAAGATCTCTCACATGAATGAATCCAAGAAAGCACCTTACAGACTTGCATAACTGTAAGGAGGGTATCCTCCAAGATCTCTCACATAAACAAAACCCAAAGAAAGTGCTCTACAGACCCGTAGACCTGTAGGGGAGTAACCCCTAAGATCTCTCGCATGGAGGAAGCTCAAAGGAAGCACCCTATATGTCCATAGACCTGCAGGGAAGTATCCCCCAAGATCTATCACATGGAGGAAACCAAAGGGAGGGGACTCCATAGAGTCGAGAAGCAACTTCATAGGCGCACTTGCAAAGCAATAGTTTACCCGCAAATAGAACATGTGAAAAAGCGGCCATGTAGGCAATCAAGCAGAAAATGACGTACACCATCAATAAATTGGAAGGATTTCAAAGGGGTCCCTTTGGGAACCCTTCAAAAGAAGAGGGGTCCACTCAAGGGACTCGCTATTTGAAAATCAAGGTCTAGTCAGGCTTCCCTCAAGCTAGACACAAATGAATTCATCTAAGAGAAGAGATTTCAAAGGGGGTCCCTTGGGAACCCTTCAAGAGAGAAAGGGTTCCACTCAAGGGACACTTCATTCGAAAGACATAGGGAAGAGAGGGGGTCCTTTAAGAACACACATTTCCAAAATGAGCTATCACTACCCCCAACATACAAGGGAGGAAAACCATGCAAGATACTTAGATTGTACAGGATAGAGGTAAACCTCGATATCACTTGTCATTTAAAAGAGGCAAGTGAATCATCAGATAAATGAGTGATGGCACTTGAACCATGAATTTTTTGTATTTTATCCTTCAATGCCTTACATTCACTAGTAGAATGACCAAGCACGCGATGAGATGCACAAAAAAAATGTTCTTCTTTATCATTTTTATGAAGTTTATTACATGTAGGAGGAGGAAAAGTAATTAAGTAGGCTTTTAGAAGCCGCAACAAAATACGCTCTTTCTTAGATAAAGGATGAGGAGTAGGAAGTAACCCTTTCTCTTATGGAGAAAATTTTGACTGCTCACAAGAAGAAGAAGACACGAAGATAGAAGACAAAGGAGGATGGACCAACCTACAAGAATGAGGTTGAGTGGAATTCATGTCACCATTAAATAGTGGTTTTCATTTAGATTATTCATTCAAGCAACCAAGCCCCAAATTACACTTACAGGGTGGAAATTCTATAGGGACCTAAATGCCTTGTTCTTTACACCCACAACCTTTTCACTCATAGCCATATTTAGAGATGAGTTTAAAGTTGAGGCCATAACGTGTTTGTAAATCTTGAGAAGAAGGAGGATCTTCATAGAGAGCATTGTTCCATCAAGGTGGATCATAATCTTCTATGGGATCATCATCATCCTTCTTGATAGGACTGCCAACATTATCCTCTTTAGTAGAGGTGTAATCATCTTCCTTAGAAGGAGGATCAACACTAAGAACATTACAATTTATATTCACATTATCCCATGATACAAAAGAATAATCATCTTTGATAGTGGGTTTAGATGATGTTATCAGAAGGTCTAAGTGGATCAGGTCAACTTTAAATTCCTGAACAAAGGAATTTGTAAAGTCTAAAGAACCCCAATCATCACCAAGGCATGCATGCCTTTGAGAAGAGGTAGAAAGAGTAGACTTAAGATTTCTCGCTTCAGAAGGATCTTCTTCAGGGACATCTATTGATGTGTTTTAAGGCACCTCTCAACACAGGCGATGCATAGGTGCATCACCCCTCTTGAAAGATAATCTTCCACAATCAGAATGCATAACACTATCCCAAGGGATCTCAGATGTCAAGTCATGATAGTGCTTGGAATATTTCATTTTTTTCTTGTGATTTTCTCGAATCACAAGGTGGCTTTACGTGGACAAAGCTGGAAAATAATTTTATCTACGAATAGATTTTTTTAGATGGGAAATTACTGCACTTTTGCTGTAGGTTAAAATGACAGTCTTGAACTCTATTTTATCGTTGAATTTGGATTTAAAATGTGCAATGAACTTTAGAATAGGTCACTTCTTAAAAAAAGGAAAAAGGGAAAGGGAGAGTTCCTAGACCTGCAACTATCGATGAAAAATGATCATGGAGGTTTTTGCTATGGACAGTTTCCTTAAAATAGAATTTCACTTAATCAAAAATTTCATAATGCCATGAAATCTATGCTATCTTCTAGGGACTGTAGATTTTTCATCATTCATTCGCCACATATATGTGAATAAAAATAAATTTTAAAGAGAAGCTATAAAATCAGAGTCTAGACTAACTTTGCACAGTCATCTACCACTAGCAAATGACTAAAAGTATGGAAAAGAAAAGCATACACACAGTAGGAATCTTCACAACCAAGGAAAACATTACTAAATATACCAAGGATAGCTAAAAGGAAACTAGAACAATAAGGTAAATTAAACTAGAATCTTAACTTATGAGAGAAGAATCATAAAACATGAGAATAAATCCAGAAATGCACCAAGGTCAATGTATTTCTATTGCAATTTTTGCAGCATGTATTTACAACAACTCCACTCTTTTTAAAATGAGAGGAGGAGATCCCTATTTATAGTTTTCAAAAAGAAAAATGAGTGGCCAAGATTTAATCTCATTGTGTGGCCAAGATTCACTTTACAACAAGGTTTCATCTACCCCCAAATATATTACATTTAAAAAAAATACACTTTGTCTTTTCCCTATTTTGTCTTCTAGTGGTGACACTGTAGCATTTTCGTCCTTTTCCTTATTGCTCTTTGCCACAACTTTTCCTTTAGGAATTCTTCATTACCAACAGGTTTTCCCTCTTGCTTCTTCGAAGCTACATACTCCATGAATTTCATGACCACCGACCGGAAATTGTCGACCTTGATGATGTCGGATCTCAGCACTTGGTAGCTCCATTCCTTGGAATTGTTGACAAGCTTTTCACAGTCCTCATCATACTTGGCAACATGGTCTCTGAATAGATCAAGCTAGGTGAAAGCTCAGGCAGCAAAGGTTAGAAAATTTGTGGTAACCTTGACTGACATCCCATTTTGTATCCTCTTTCAGAAGTGAGGCTCTATGCTTTCCGGATTGATCTTGACAACGGGCACCTCATACCCTATCATCAACTTCAGGTATCAGAAATAATCCCCTCTGGCCTCCTTAGCCCATTCAATATTTGGAGTTACTCACTCAAGGACCTGTTCCAACCTCTCCTTCTGATGATTGAAGTCTCACTTCCACACATCCATTAACCAATGGTCATCGTCTTTGAAGGAAAACTCCTTTTCCCAAACCTCACTTGGAAGTGGGAGAATAGCCTCGATTTTTGGGTAGGCAGTTCCATACTTCTTTGGGAATTCAATGTAGATTCACCTCATGCCTTCAAGAGATGTTTGTACTTCTAAGAACTTGTTTGCTATTCAGACAACCAAAGTGATGTCCATATTCCTAATGGCCAAGACCTACTGGAACCAATTTTCCGTAGTCTTGTCCAAGTTCCTTCTTCTTTCTAGCTTGTTAATCTATTCCTTGGACAACAATTATGGTGGGGTTGATGATGTGGTGGGTTGTTCCTCTGGAGATGACCATTATTCAATATAGGTCATTAAGTCAGCCACCTATGCCTTAAGATCTTCCT
The DNA here is from genome assembly GCA_007115665.2 of Sequoiadendron giganteum. Classification (NCBI taxonomy): domain Eukaryota; kingdom Viridiplantae; phylum Streptophyta; class Pinopsida; order Cupressales; family Cupressaceae; genus Sequoiadendron; species Sequoiadendron giganteum. The sequence goes on along the minus strand of CM021101.1, from coordinate 370,642,555 downwards.
TTGAAACCTTATCCTACTGAATGAGGTGCACCACCATGGTGACTGATTCTTGGAGGTGGTAAATCTTTTGCTCTCTGGTGGCCACTCCCAAGTCAATGGTGGAGACGTTATAGCTTATCCCTTCTCCTCCAACCACTGGCGTAGCTATTTATACAACCTTGGATCTGGAAGCATCCATCGTTATCTTTGATTTGATTCTAGTATTTTTCTCCTTCTTGGTACCAATCTGAGCTCTAGCCAGTATTGCCTCTAGTCTTGATTTTAGATCCTTTAGGGTGGGAGTTCTCTTTTCAAGCTGTCTTTCTAGCCAATCAGGCATTGAGGACCCTTCCTTGGGGGATTCATGTCGATCTTTGTTGTCTTCCACCCTAAGTTCAATGGCCTTTTCATTGAGAGCCTTCTGCTCAATTCTTGTATCTTCCTTCTCCTCATCAGAATCTTGCATGATCATTATGCATTTGATAGGAGATTTGGTAGGTAGTTGTTCATCAAGATGGTCCTCCCCTTCAACATCCTTTTCTTCTTCATCTCGGTCATGCCCATGCTCTGTGAGCTTATTCTCTTATTTATCTTCGTGGAAATATGTTTCTTCATCATGCTCGGGGGTTTGATCATGTCTTTCTGCAGGAGGCCTACTACCCTCAGTCTCTAGAGCAACAACTCTTTCTTCAACCATAGGTTGTCTTTCAGCCTCTTTGTCTTCAATTTCCTTGAGCTGCTTGGCCCATTTGGCATCAAGCTCTGGATCAGCTATTTCTTGGATTATGTCTATCCCTAGACCCTCACTATCATCACTGGAAGACTCACAGGACACCTCATCAATCACCCAATGTTCATAAATTGGGTGTTCATGATACTAAAATTGCTCATCTTCTAGCTTCTTAGCTGCCTCTAGTTGTTGTCATTCCAGCTCATCAGAGGTTTGTATTATAGCCTCCATTCTAAGTGGCTCTATAGGAGGAGGGAGAACTGGGGTGTTGACCATTGCTTGGGTGATTTCATCTTACACCATTGGATTTACAAGCATTCCCGAAAGTTCAGAGGGCACATTCTACATATACTTGACAAAGGATTCCAGGAGAGCGAGGGCAGGCATTGCAGTAGTAGTGTCGACGCTCGAAAGAGAAAATGAAGGAGACATGGAGGATGACAAAATTGGTGAGGTAGTGGTGAAGGATGAATCCAACGATATGACCTGTGTGATCGGACGAGTGGAGGCGAGGTGGACAAAAATGTCCACCACGGGTGGAGAGGAAGCAACTATTGCATGTGAAATGGGTGGGATGGTGGAAATAGGAGCAGCGATCGTAGTAGTAGATGAAGCAGGCAAAGATCTTGGTGGATCATCTTCCATCTCTTCTCCCTCATGGAGTGGATCTTCAAGTATTACTGGCATCTTAGTGACGCTACACGTTCTTCTATGCTTCATAGGAGGCTCGCCCTCCGAGGCCTTTCTAGCGTACACTTTTGGGTTAGGTTGTTGCTCATCAACCTCCTTTCTCTTCTTTGACTAGACAGATGGAGGGGACATGGATGTTTCTCCAATTGTAGTAGCATTTGACCCACCATCAAAACTACTTGGCTCACTTTTGAGCCCCTTGAATGTTAAGGCGACTCCCTAAATCTTCAAACGAGCAACCTGCCCATAGATCCAATCCTTTTGTCTGAGCCTCAACAAGCTTGGTAAGAATGTGGAGGTCATCAACCTCTTTCTCATTCCAATCAATTAAAGGAAATGGAAAATTTGCAGTAGCATTGTATCTTGGTCGATCAATGTGCTCTCCTCTTCTTCAAGTTGATCCAAGACCATACGCAGGTTCACCCTTTTCATGAAGTATGCGATCATATGCATATAATGTCATACCCGCACTTAAAATTTATCTTTGAAATTAGCCCATAAATCCTCGACATGGTGGAGGTGGGCATACTCTAGTCCAAGTGCTTTCCTAATGTGGCCATATGGGTCCATCCGTGGTTGAGCTGTATGTGGCCTGAAGTGGTACTCGGCTGGCTCCTTCTCTGAATTTCTTGCGCATTGGGAGGTATGAAGTTCATACATTCCTTGGCCGACTGTTAGGGGATAAGGGGACCCGCCAGATGCTTACTACTTAGAATTTTGTGTATGTGTTGTAGTTTCCAAGATAGTTCCAACAGTATAATCTGGTCATTGGGGTATCAAGGCAGCTTGTTCGACCTTTCGGTGAATCCTTGGGCATGAATGTAGGTGAACTTGGGAAACTGGATGAATAAGAAAGCATAATGCTTGAGGAGGGCCCGAGCACTATGAGAGACTCTTCTCTCAAAATCACCTCCAAGCAGTTGGATGATGTAGGCGATAAAAGAATCATTTACCCTACAATAATCCCTTTTGAAATTTCTGTACTGCAGCTGAGGGTACTTGTCGTATGGTTTGAGCTCTCTTCCCGTCATCTCATTAGGAACTACAGACAATCCACCATAATATTGCCAATTGGCAAGAGAATATACCAAGTAGGACGTCATATAGAATTTGGATGTCTTCTTCACATTCATGAATTTCTCATGGAAGCAATTGCTGATCATCTCCCCCCAATAGAAAAGAGTGTCATCCTCACAGAGAATTTGTTCAACAAAATACATCATCCACTCTTGGAAGAAGGCCGCAGTAGGAAGGCCCATTACTCTACTCAGCAAGGTAACCAAATCGTGGTAGTCCTCAAAGAATTCACTGCAGTAGAGCTCCTAAGGAACCTTGGCGGCACTGCCCCACCTCTCATTCAACCAATACTAGTTGATCATATTTTTGCACTTTAAAGGATCCTCATCCCACAGTGCCTTGCACTCTTGAATAGTTGGGGTCTCTATGCTTTCGAAGATGGCTATGTGGAAAGTTTTTTTTATTCCAAGATGTGACATATCAGCCAAGAGGTTGCCATCTCTGTCCATAATTGTCCTTGTTTCACGTTGGTACGCCTCCCTGCAAGCCATTACCAGTTTAGGGGAAATCAAGGTGGGAGGGAAACCCACAGCCTTAGCAAGTCCATTGCTTCTAATCAGTCTTTGGCTCTATTCTGACTCTTCCTGTGAAATCATCAATATGGACCTATCCATATTGGTTTCTGTCATATCCATCCAACTAGTTGTGATCTTGGAGTGCAATGGCACTCCCTAGAATTGGTATTTCATTTGTTCTTTGTCCTCCCTTGCCAAGAGGAATTTTAGCGGTTCTTTTCCCTTTATCCTTGTAGACATGGAAAATGTACAAGTTCATTTTGGCACACCTGATCCCGATTACTAACAACATTTCCTCTTAAGTCACATTCTCAACATTTTATCACATTCTATCTCTTAATTTAATAAATCATTATTTATTGGATTAAGTCTGCCTCTTCCAATGATTAAATAAATCATTTTATTTAATTAAAATCTGTAAAGTCCTCCTATTAAATTAAATAAATTAAACCTTATTTGATTTAATCTAACATATTCCTCCTTGATTAAATAAATCAAATCATTTTTTGATAAATCATTTTCTCTCAATTCCTGACTTAGATTAATTCATAAATCTAAGTCTAAATTGTCACATCATCTAATTCTTCATTAAGTTAATCAAAACATTGATTAAGTTAATCTCTCTCCTTAAAATCCTCTAGAGAATGCAAGTTGTACAATAAATCGAATACTTTGATTTATTAATTCTCCTATTTTCCCTCACAAGGCATCAAAAAGAATATTCTCTCTTTTGAATTCAAAAAGGCCAAGTGGATTTGGTCCTTCCAACAAGGCATTCAATGCCTCTTACATGTCCTTGACCTTAAGCCAAGTGACATTAACTTCACTTCTCTTCCCCCTTCAACAAGTCAACTCACCATTTCAAATTCAAATTTATGCATTTATCATGCACATTGGCCAAAATGTGCTCATTCCTCATCCAACCACATGTGGACAAGTGGCACAATGCCATTGGATTATCTTTTGTCCTATATTGCTTAATCTTGCTCACTTCTTCCAAATTGAAGTCTATAAATTGGAGACTCTTCTCCTCAATCATCATCCATAATTTACCTGCAAAGTTACTCTCTCCAATTGAGAACTAATTTTGCTCATTTCATCCAAGCATTCACCACATTTTCATATTTGCACCAAGGTTATGCTCAAATCTCTTTGGAGATTTGACCATTTCTTCATCAAAGTTAGATCCAAAATTGCCACCCAAGAAAAGTCTAACACTTGATATTAGTAACACTAGAAGGAAAACAGGTGACCCGGGCCCCAAGGGTCAGACTTCCCTTGGTAGAATGTTGTTTAGAAGGGCAAACAAGGAAATGCATCCTGATTACTTTTCCCGGTCTTGGATTTTCTCAACAAAGGGTTGATGTGGGAGAAGGTCAATTTTAAGCATGTGGGTCGAGATCCATTTTCAATTTGGAGGCCATTTGAGCCATTATTTTGTTGTTTAGGCCTTGGGTGCAAGAAAGTTGTCTAGGGTCGGTCGGTTGGGACAACACTAGGCAAACGACAGTCTGGGGACTGGGTTCCAGAGTTTGAGTCACAAGGGTTAGGAAGGTGTTTTGGGATAGCCGTGTGGAATGGCGAAGCGTGGATGGAAGTTCATTAGCCCGGTGTCCAGGAAGGTAGACAGGTTCGGTCATTTGGGATGGTGGAAGCAAGACAAATTTCCAAGGATGAAAATCCAGAGGCCAGAGTCCAAGCAAAGTTTGGATGTATCATTTCCTTGTTTAAAACATGCAGAGCAAAAGGGGGACCGAGGCTTGAGAATTGGGAAGATGTCCCTCAGTGGCTGTATGGAATGGCGAATCGAAGATGGTGGCCAGAGGACTGAAGTTTGGGGGCCGGAGTCTGAGAGAAAATTTGAAGTTTTATTTTTTGCTACAAGTATCAGGCAGATTTTGTAGGCCCGGGGTCCGAGAGCCGGGAAGATGAAGACTGATGGTTGGGCGAAACGAACAGGGAACCTCAGGGTCAGGAGCCCAAGAGGAGCTTCACCATCGGAGTGTTTTTTTTCTGAGTTTATGTCGTGGCCGGAGAGAGGCTCGGGCCTAAGGGGTGTGGTCGCCTGCCCCAAAGAACAACGACAGGATGACATCATCCCAATTTTGATTTGGATCTCCTATGGGGTATTTTTTAATTTTCCAGCTTGTGGGTTTTCAAGGTAAGATTCTCCCCTACCAGACTTCTAGTCTTTTCATTTTAACACTTAGTTTTTAATTCATGAAGCCTAGAAAGGGAAATGGTGTTCGGACGACGATCCTACCTCAGAGGCTCGAAGAAGTAGATTGTCAAATATTTGAAGAATGGCGAAGCTAAAATATAGGCGTGGAGGTAGAGATTGTTGGGGTCGCACTGTGCTTTTATGTTACTACTGGCATGTGAAAATGACAGGTCAAAGCTTATTTAAATAGCCCATAAGTGCAATTAATACCCCCCTAATGAATGCTGGTACGATGGTTGTTGGGTAGGTGAGTTTAGATTTCTAGGATGGCAGTGGGAGGACTAGGGCTTGAGAGTCAGAAGGACATCAGAGGATATGCATTGGAAAAATCTTCCAAGTGAAAACCAAATGGCGAAGAGAACTCTGAGGTCCGAGGTCCAGGAGGATGAAGGTTGACGGTCGTCAGCAACAACGGAGACTACGAGGAGACCCGGGAGGGGAATCCCAAAGGGTCAGGCCCAGAGAGGCCAGGAAGATGTGAGGGCACAACCATGAAGTTTTGACAAGTGATGCAGATGACCATTGAAGCACTAGGGTCTAACAGTTGGGAGGATGTCAACTGTCGGCCATGTGGAACAGCGGAGCCAAAAGGGAAACCTATAAAGGAAAATCCAAGAGGGGAAACTTGAGGGTCCAGGCTCGAAGAGTCCCACAGACGCCAAAAATGAAAATTGACAGAGAAAACCCAAAAGGGCTTAAGACTTAGCAACTTTCAAAGGGACAAAATTTGGTCAACCTTAAATTAGACTTTTGAGAACATGTTGACCATCAAAGACAACAAAATTGGGGCATGCAAAATGAGGCAAAGCAAAAAGGACCCAACAAGGTAAAAGGAAAGAGAGATACCCCATATCGAACGAGGCGTGTGTGTTATAGGCACAACAAATGGTGACTCCACTAGGAGAACACTCTCGGCGTTCTAAAGATAAATATTCATTCTAAACCCATGATCTCTAGTTTCGCACATCAAAGTTGATTTCCAAAGTTGAACTAAGAGAAAGTTAAGGAAGGTGAGATTGAATTACACCATGACATCATCATGGAGGTGTGTGCATGGTGAATTCATTTCCTTTCCTCAGAGATAGTATGGACAACTAATAATCTGGAAGGACAAGCTATGTAGTTTGCTTGACCCCAAAAGTAACCTAGACATTGCTCTGCTGCCGGTTAGGTGCCCATAGCCCCAACGGAGTTGTCGTTGTGACCCCACGAACATAGCTCTACTACCAAATAGGTGTCCATAGCCCCGATAGATATATTCATACACCCATACAATTGTTGACTTTATATTTTTTGTTCTTTTCATTTGATATTTTCTTTGCAGTACTTTTTCTCTTCTTTTGCTCAACCGTGTAAGCATTGAAGCTCACTATGGGTTTGGAAATCACAATGGTCACTGGAGCAGACTTTAGATTTTTCACTCATCTAGCCTTCCTAGTAATCAGCATATGATTCTTCAAAAACTTCAAAGTGTGCTTCTGTGTGTTCCATGATATACGCAGGAAAGTCAAATGAGACACCATCCTAGATTAGTTCAGAGTTCAAAAAGGGAAAACCAATGCTTAGGGGCTTTCAAAGAATAGTAATAGGGAATGAAGGATTATCTAGAGAACAAACAAGCATGGTCAACAGGGAAAACCATTCATCAGCTAAGCATGGCTACTGCAACAAGAACAAGGGGAAACCTCGCCAACAATAAAAAACAACCAGGGAACGCACAAAACAAAACAAAGCAAGGAAGTAAAGTAGGGAAACCTATCCTAACCTATGTACAGGTATTTACACGGATAGTTCTAAAAGAGCTTAGGCCTAAAAGTAATGCTTAAGGTGCTACTCATTGATAGGAAATGAGACGTCCTCACCAGTTAAGGTCTTTATATGGAAGATATTATCTCCAATGATTTCAGAAATCTAAAAGGGGCCAAGCCAAAGCTTGTCGAATTTTTTATGTCCCCCTTTCTTCTCGTGGGCCTTGTCCCAATACTAGACTAGATCAGAAATGTGGAAGGCCTTAATTTTGGCTCGGTGGTCGAACCACCTTTTGACTATGCCCTAATGTTTGGAAAAAATTTATATAGCACGGTCTCGTACTTCTTTTAGGTGTAGCAGCTCGGCGAGGCGAGCTTCCCTGCGGTCTCCTCCTAAATAAAAATTATTGATGAACTGGAAGGCAGGGATCTTCAAATGTATGGGAAAGATAGGATAAAATCCATAAAAAAGGTGGTATGGGGAATCCCCAAGGGCAGCCTTGTGACGGGTATGATCTTCCCAAAGGGCAAAACAGAGCTAGGTATGCTAGTCTTTAGGAATCCTATCCAATAATTTCTTGATCACAGTGATCAAGTTCTTGTTGGTTGACTCAGCAAGACCATTTCCTTGAGGATAATAATTAGAGGAAAACTTAAGGGTGATACCATAATCAAATGTCGAACCAAAAAATTTTAACAAAGAAAATGCATGACCATTATCACATACCAATGCATAAGGACAACCAAAGCGATTTAAAATAAAACCCTCTAAAAAATTAGTGACTACTTCAGTTGTGCATTTCCTACAAGCGATTACTCTATCCACCTAGTACAGTAATTGGAAGCGGTCAGAATATACTTGTCTCTAGTAGATGATGGAGGGCTTACCGGACCAATGAAGTCGAGACCCCATTACATGAACGAACTTACCTCCAAAATAGGTTGCAACGGGACAACAACATTCTTTTCCTGAGTGGCGACAGTCTGGCATACGTGGCAGGGGCGGACATGACCATGAGCATCCTTGAAAACTATGGACCAATAGTACCCAACCCTCAATATTTGATGTGCATTTGACAAACCAGAACTGTGACCAGTTCTAAACTTATCATGGAATTCTCAGAGGACCCGTTTAGCTTCTTCTTTACCAAGGCATCTCAGGTAGATACCTTCATGGTTCCTTTTGTACAATATGGTGCCCTACAACATGTAACTATTTATTTTCAACCTAAGGGCTCACCTTTGGACCCCATGCAAGTGGGGTGGACATTTGTGGTTCAACAAATAATATCCAATGTCCTCGTACCATTCTCTTGGAGAGATATCCTCCAACTGATATTGGTGCACCATGAGCTCAGGACCTACGTCAGTGGCTACCTCAAAAATTGTATAGGTAAGTGCATGTCCTCTCACTAGACTCATTGGCTAGATCTCCATGTCATATTCCTACAACAGTGTAATCCATCTAGCTCTTCGTTCCCCCAACTTGTTTTGCATAAGTAACGTCCTCACTGCTAGGTCAGAAACTATGGCAAACACCTTGTTGTGTAGGATATAATGTCAGAACTTCTTTACCCCTTTAACAAGGGCGTCAGCCTATTTTTCAACATTGTGATAACATAGCTCAACATCTTTTAGAGGGGTACTCATGAAGGCGATTGGATGCTCGCTCCCCTCATCATCTTTCTACGTCAAGATGCTGGCACATGAAAGGTCTAAAGCAAATGAATAGATGTAGAAGGGCTTCAGATAGTTGGGGTTGACCAATATAGGTGCATCAATGATTGATTTCTTGATTCCCTCAAAAGCATTTTTTTATTATGGGGTCCATTCAACCTTGGCATCTTGCTTTAGCATGGCATTTAGTGGTTTGATGATTTCCACGAAGCTCATGATGAACTTTTGAACAAAGTTAGTCTTTTCAAAAAATATTTTAATTCCTTCTTGCTACCCAACAGCTGGATCTTCATGATTGATTAGATATGTTTGAGGTCAATAGAAATTCCCCTCTCTGAAAGGATATGTCCAAGAAGCTTCCCTTTAGTAACCTTGAAGATGCACTTCTTCGGGTTAAGGGAAACCCCAAATTCATGGCATCTCTGAAAGACTTTGCACAGGTCAGCGACGTGAGTACTTTGCTACTTTGAGAACACTATCAAATCATCCATGTAGATGATTATGCACTTGTTGATCAGGTCCTTGAAAGCAATATCCATGGTGCACTGGAAGGTAGCGCTAACATTGATTAGTTTGAATGCCATTTGTCTTTAAGCGAAGGTTCCCCATTTCCTGGTGAACGTCATTTTGTGTCGATCTTTGTATTGTACCATAACTTGGTTTTACCCAAAGTACCCATCTAGGAAGGACATCATCTAAGAACTATTTACTATCTACAACACTTCATCTAATGATGGTACAGGATAGTTATCATTCTTTGAGGCTCGGTTCAAGTTGGGAAAGTCGATGCACAATCTGATCTCCCCATTCTTCTTTCTTACTGGGACCAAGTTGGCCACCCATGTGGACTGCCTAACCTGGAAGATAATCTTAGCGGACAACAATTTTTGTAGTTCTTTATAGATGATCGGTTTCAACAAAGCATTGATAGGTCGTTGTCACTATTGAAATGGCTTCGCATTTGGTCTGAGAGGGATGGTATGGGTGATAATCAATGTATCATATGTTTTGAGATCCTCGTAGCTCTAGGCGATGACATCATAGTACTTCCGCAAAGCATCCACTATACCCCCTTTTCCTGTGACATGCACACCTTGTTGATAAATACATTCTTTGTATTCCCAACTGATTCGAGGTTGTAGGTGTCACACTGGCCACTAATGGTGTCCTTCTTAGCCCGTTGATCTTGATCCCTGATATGATCCAAGTGAAAGATCCATTCAAGTTGGACCATCCCCCTAGGGATGGTATTGGTCTTCATATTAATGACCCCCTCTATATCCAGGTCAGGCTCTTGAGGCTCAACCTCGTCTATTATCTGAGTAGCGAACACATCAAAACTGGTGATAAAATATAGGATGTGTTTTTCATCATTGAACACCTGGAAATTGGCTACGTTGTTCGACATAGATGGAACGAAGGTGAGTTCCATGGTGAATCTTTTGAGGCCCGATAGGGACAACGGTTGTAGCGTGCTTGCTGCCTATGCTAAGGCATTGGCAGTATGATTTCGAGAACGCGGGATCAGTTGGATATTGAATGCATATAGTCCTTCTAGTAGATCCCATACCTAGTGCCTATAGTTGGTGAGTCTTTGATCATAATAGGAATAGACCTTCCTAACTTGCTTTATGACCAACTCCGAATCCCCGAACACTTGGAGCATTTTGAGACCTTTTCTTAAGGCCAGAAGGAGTCCCAAGACTAAGGCATCATATTCTGCTACGTTGTTGGTGCAATAGAATTAAAGTCTATGAGAAGCAAAGTATGACTTACCTTTGGGACTGATTAATTTGAAGCCAGCTCCAGCCCCATGCTTTGATTTGGACCCGTCAAAGTGCAACATCCAAAATATAGGAGAGTCTATGAATGCAACACCAACAGGCCCAACTTTTGACTTTGATGAGGGCTTAATTGAAGTAACCTTCTGAGGAGATGTAGGGGCTGGAGACACTTTTTCTAGTGGTGCTGATCTAGTTTCCACCTTCAGACTAATTTGTCTTTTAACATGTTGAATTAGTGTCTAGCATAAACAAAATTCAAACTCTGAATGGGTAGCATTATGCACCCTGCACCAATTAGGCAGTAGAATCTCTTAAAAATTCATTCGATCTCCCAGACTGAGCTGGTCCTGTGCACATTTTTTCATGAAGTCTTGGAAACCATCCAAAAATCTAAGACTATCATCCTCCTGATTCTTCATCGTTGGATTCTATTAGCACTTTAGTGCTTTGAGAGGTATTGGCTAAATTAGTAGGTGGGCTGCATAATACGAGGAAAACCTCACTTGTTCCTTCTTCTTCAAGGCATTCCTGCTCATTCAGATATGATATTGGGGAATAATTCCTCAAATCCATTTTAACAAATAACACTTCATTCATGTTGTATTCAGTGATCATGAATCTCATTTGTGGCTCTCGATCAATCTGAATCTGATTTGGCATTCCTTTCCATGGTAACCACAAATGGGAATAGTCAATTGTAGTGTACCTATTTAATGCCCTTGTGAAATCCCTTCCCAAGATTATACCATACGTATCCAGGATATCAGCCATTTGAATATCAATGGTCTGTTGGATCCTGGGATCAACAATAACCTACATAGGTATTCTATTAATCTCTCCCACTATGTTGATCTCAGTCTTGTCAAGTTGTGTTACCTTTCTCCGAGAGGGAGCTGGAATTATCCCGAATGCTTTGCACATGATTAGGGGCATGATATTAGCAAAGGCTCTTAAATCTAACAGGTAGTTGTGGAGGTTCTTCCCAAACACGCGGATGGTGGTCAGGAAAGGGGGAGTTTTGAATCTTCCCTGAAAGAGTCCTCCCGAAACATCCACCTGAGTGACCTGACCCTTGTCTTTATCATGGATCTTTCTCTGGGCTAGTGTCTGATCTACTTCCTTAGAGGATTGCTTGCCTTCTTGTTGATTTATAGGTGGATCAACCTTCTTGTTGAAGACCTGTCAGATGACGGGCTCACCTTGGGAGTCTTCGAAGGAGACTCTCTTAGCAGGAGTTTCTTGAGCGGATCTGACCGATGGGGCCCCATTTATCATTCTAAAAAAGTAATTTCTTATGGTTGGAACCTTGAGTAGCTCAAAGGTGGACACACTTAGCTTCACCTTTTTAAATTCTTCAGCAATATACTCCCCCATTTGCTCAACCTCCTGATCATAGGAAATTTTTTGGGAGGAGCTAATAGACTTCCTTTGGTTGTGGTTTTGATGTTTGTTCTTATTGAAGTATTACATGGGTACATGAGGGAATCCCATATTATTGCTTGCCTTCAGGTTAGGAGGAGTGCTAAAATTGTTAGGCGAAGTGGAGGTCATGAAAGGACCTCTGGCATGACCACCGATCTATCTATTTACTAGGTGGTAAGGGGTAGTTCTTTGGTGAAACATATGGACTTCATCCTCCCTAGGATCTTCTTCATCCTCCTTAGGACCATTTCTACTTAATAAAAAATTTGAGCCAAAGGCATTTCGGAACTTACCTCCTCTACCTTGTCATTGTTGTTCGTGGTGGGGCCCTCCTGCTCTGGTGTATTGCACTCAACTTTTGGGAAAGGAGCCTAATTCACCAGTAGCACTGCAGAGTCATATGGGTTGGATGGGATGACGTCTCTACATCCCAAATTTTCCACAAAATTTTGGACCTCAACTTTGAAGATGTCAGCAGCAATCTAGAATTTGGCACAATTCATTTCAGAGTGCCGACTTGTTTTGTGTATGTGACACCAACTAGATAAAGCGACCTCAGCCAAGTAAACTTCGCTTGTGGTGTTCTCACTGCTATTGGGATGATCAAGGGGTGTGGGGACACCATGATTGTTGAGTCTCATATTCCATGCCCAATTTTTCCTTTGCAAGGGCCTTCTATCAAAGTTCTAGCCTGAACTCTGATTTATGTCATAATTCTACCTAGGCAATGTGTTGGCATCCCGATTGTCTCGAGTTTCACAATAATCTTGATTATCATGATTAAGGTTGGCCTGAATGCTTTTTTGTGACACTTGCAACTGATTGTTGTGATTCCTCAAATGTGTCATCTTTGTGGACATTTTCTTGGTCATCTTTGTGAGCTCATCAATTTGGTCCTTTTCGGTATTGTTCGATTGCAAAGCTGAATTATGGAGGAACACTAGTTGTGCAATCGACTGATTTTGATGAGTGGGTGGGAATTTAGATGCTTGGAGATACATCGACACTTGGGATGGTTGTGAATGGACATGTTGTTGCTGGAGCAGCAAGTAGTGAGGGACCGGAGGTGCCTGATTGATTGGTTGACCGAGATGCAAGACTATGGGCAACTGCAGTACCAGATTTATAATAGGTGTCTGTTGGTGCAAGGCATGAGTAAGCCCTTGAATTTGCACCGGATGTGCAATTTTCCCGAGAGAAGGTAGTGGACCAAAGATGTTCTGCCCCAAATTTGTGCTAGCAATAATTGCCATTGCATACGCATCCACCAACTTGGTGGGTGGTGGGCACATCCTTTTTACCAGAGCTGAAGTAAGGTTATCAAGTGCTACATAATAAACAGGAAAAATAGTAGCATCATTGAAAACGTATGGGGCTTGTAGCTGACTGTATGCTCTATGGAAGCGGTCATTAAAAGAGCTAATTGGTTCATTGATCTCCCTTTGAACTAACATGAAGTGTCAGTATGAATCTGTAGGGCTGATCAGTGTCTTGAACTTCCGTAGAAAAAACATTCTTCAGAAGGGTCCAAGTATGTATCATTCTGGTGGGCAAGTTGACGTACCAGTAGAAAGCCTCCTCTCTGAGAGAGTAGGGAAAGAGCCTACAAGCCACATCCTCATAGATAATCTGCATAGTTTTCAAGGCAATTTCAAAGATCCTGACATGCTCTTCTGCTATCCTCTATGGGTCTCGAGCATTGAATTTCATGCAAAATATTTCAGGATTCTTTGACATATCATGATAGAAGTTGAAGGCCAAAGGGGATGGGTTATTTCCCAACCATGCCATGGGAGGGGGTGGTGGAGGCGGTAGTGCCATTTTGACTAGTGGTTGTAAAGGGACAACATTGGTCAATGGGACAACTCCCAGGTTTGAGACTGTGTTTAGCTGAAAGGCAGCGTTCAGCTCAGATAGAGTGGTAGCCTAGAAGGCTGTTTGGAGCGGATGGATGGAAGATGGTGTTGCCAAAGATAAAGGAGAAGACAAAGGTGAAAGAGAAGTGAGTTGGTCAGGTGAATTGGAGATGGATGCTTCCCTTCATTTAGCTCTTTTAGCTTAGACAGGGGGCGACAATTCTTGAAATTCCTCTTTATTCGGTGTAGACCTCAAGATTTGATGAAATCTCTCAGGGGAGGAAGACCCGATTCAATCCAGCTTTGTTCCCAAAAGGCCCTCCTTCTAGCACTAATTTTTTTGATGCATTTTTATGCACCTCTCAACACAGGTGATGCATCACCCCTCTTGAAAGATAATCTTCCACAATCAGATTGCAGAACACTATCCCAAGGTCTCTCGGATGTCAGGTCATGATAGTGATTGGAATATCTTAGTTTTTTGTGTGATTCTCTTGAATCACAAGGCAGCCTTACGTGGAAAAAGCTGGAAAAGAATTGGATCTATGAATAGAGTTCTTCAGATGGTAAATTACTGCACTTTTGTTGTAGGTTCAAACAACAGTCTTGAACTCCATTTTATCATTAAGTTTAGCTTTACAATGTGCAATGAACCTTAGCATAGGTCACTTCTTAAAAAAAGGAAAAAGGGCAAGGGAGAGGAAGAGTTCTTGGACCTACAACTACCAATGAACAATGATCATGGAGGTTTCTGTCGTGGATAATTTCCTTAAAATATAATTTCACTTAATCAAAAATTTCATAATGCCATGAAATCTATGCTATCTTCTAGGGACTGTAGATGTTTCATCATTCATTTGCCACATATATGTGAATAAAGATAAAGTTTAAAGAGTAGCTATAAAATTAGAGTCCAGAATAACTTTGCACAATCATCTATCAGAAGCAAATGACTAAAAGTATGGACAAGAAAAGAATACACACAACATGAATCTTCACAACCAAGGAAAACATTACTAAATCTACCAAGGACAACTAAAAGGAAACTAGAACAACAAAGTAAATCAAACTAGAATCTTAACTTATGAGAGAAGAATCATGAAACATGAGAATAAATCCAAAAATGCACCAAGTTCAATGTATTTCTATTGCAATTTCTACAGCATGTCTTTACAACAACTCCACTCTCTTTAAAATGAGAGGAAGAGATCCCTATTTATAGTTTTCAAAAAGAAAAATGCATGGCCAAGATTTAATCTCATTGTGTGTCCAAGATTCACTTTACAGTAGGGTTTCACCTACCCCCAAATATATTACATTTAAAAAAAATACACTTTGTCTTTTCCCTATTTTGTCTTCTAGTGGTGGCACTATAGCATTTTCATCCTTTTTCTGATTGCTCTTTGCCATAGCTATTCCTTTAGGAATTATTCATTAAAAATAGGGTTGCCCTTCTACTTCTTTGAAGCTCCATACTCCATGAATTTAATGACCACTGACCAAAATTTGTCAACCTCAATGATGTCGTATCTCAGCACCTGGTGGCTCCATTCCTTGGAATTGTTGACAAGCTTTTCCCAGTCCTCATCATACTTGGAAACATGGTCTTTGAGTAGCTCAGACTGGGAAAAATCTCGAGCAACAAAGCTCAAAAAATCTACGGAAACCTCAGCTGACATCCCATCCTCCATCCTCTTTCAGAAATGAGGCTTTATGCTTTCTGGATTGATCTTGACAGCGAGCACCTCATACCCTATCATAACTTTAGGTATCAGAAACAATCCTCTCTGGCCTCCTTGGCCCATTCAATATCCAGAGTTACTCGCTCAAGGACCTATTCCAACCTCTCCTTCTAGTGACTGAAGTATCACTTCCACACATCCATTAACCAATGGTCATCGTCTTTGAAGGCAAACTCCTTTTCCCAAACCTCACTTGGCAGTGCAAGAATAGCCTCAATTTTTGGGTAGGCAATTCCATACTTCTTTGGAAATTCAATGTAGATTCACCTCATGCCTTCAAGAGATGTTTGTACTTCTAAGAACTTGTTTGTTGTTCAGACAACCAAATTGATGCCCATATTCCCAATGTCCAAGACCTTCCGAAACCATTTTTTCATAGTCTTGTCCAAGTTCCTTCTTCTTTCCATCTTTTTAATCTGTTCCTTGGAAAAAAATTGTGGTGGGGCCGATGATGTGGTGGGATGTTCCTCCAGAGATGACCATTGTTGAATATAGGTCGTTAAGTCAACAACCTATGCCTTAAGCTCTTCCTTTGAAACCTTATCCTACTGAATGAGGTGCACCACCGTGGCGACTGATTCCCAAAGGTTGTTAACCTTCTGCTCTCTAGTGGCCACTCCCAAGTCAATGGTGGAGACATTATAGCTTATCCCTTGTCCTCCAACCACTGGCATAGCTATTTGTACAACCTTGGATCTGGAAGCATCCATCATTATCTTTGATCTGATTCTAGGATTTTTCTCCTTCTTGGTACCAATCTGAACTCTAGCCAGTATTGCCTCCAGTCTTGATTTTGGATCCTCTAGGGTGGGAGTTCTTTTTTCAAGCTATCTTTCTAGACAATCAGGCATTGGGGACCCTTCCTTGGGGGATTCATGTCGATATTTGTTGTCTTCCACCCTAAGTTCAATGGCCTTGTCATTAAGAGCCTCCTGCTCAATTCTTGTATCTTCCTTCTCCTCATCAAAATCTTGCATGAGCATTATGTGTTTGATAGGAGATTTGGTAGGTATTTGTTCATCATGCTCGAGGGTTTGATCATGTCTTTCCATAGGAGACCTACTACCCTCAATCTCTGGAGCAGCAACTCTTTCTTCAACCATAGGTTTTCTTTCAGCCTCTTTATCTTCAATTTCCTTGAGTTTCTTGGCCCATTCGACATCAAGCTCTGGATTAGCTGTTTCTTGGATTACGTTCATCCCTAGACCCTCATTGTCATCACTGGAAGACTCCTAGGCCACCTCATTGATCACCTGATGTTCATAAATTGGGTGTTCATGATACTCAAATTCCTCATCTTCCATCCTCTTAGCTACCTCCAGTTGTTGTCATTCCATCTCATCAAATATTTGCATTGTAGCCTCCATTCTAGGTGGCTCCATAAGAGGAGGAAGAACATGGGTGCTAACCATTGCTTGGGAAATTGCAACTTGCACCATTGGATTTGCAAGCATTCCCAAAAGTTCAGAGGGCACATTCTGCATATAGTTGACAAAGGATTCTGGGAGAGTGAGGGCAAGCAATGCAGCAGTAGTGGTGGCACTCAGAAGAGAAAAGGAAGGAGACATGGAGGATGAATCCACTGATATGACCTATGCAATTGGAGGAGTGGAGGCGAGGTGGACAACAATTTCCACCGCGGGTGGAGAGGAAACAACTATTGCATGTGAAATGGGTGGGATGGTGGCAATACGAGTAGCAGTCACAGCAGCAGATGAAGCAGGAAGAGATCTTGGTGGATCAGCTTCCATCTCTTCTCCCTCATGGAGTGTATCTTTAGGTATTACTGGCATCTTAGTGATGTTGCTCGTTCTTCTATGCTTCCTAGGAGGCTCACCCTCTGAGGCCTTTCTAGCATAAATTTTTTGGTTAGGTTGCTACTCATCAACCTCCTTTCTCTTCTTCGACCAGATAGATGGAGGGGACTTGGATGTTTCTCCAGTTGTAGTAGCAACTTCCCCACCATCAAAACTACTTGGCTCGCTTTTGAGCCCCTTGAATGTTAAGGAGACTCCATATTTCTTCAAACGAGCAACTTGCCCATCAATCCATGCCTTTGTCTGAGCCTCAACGGGCTTGGTAAGAATGTGGAGCTCATCAACCTCTTTCTCATCCCAATCAATTAAAGGCAATGGAAAGTTTTCAATAGCACTGTATCTTGGGTTGATCATTGTGCTCTCCTCTTCTTCAAGTTGATCCGGGACTGAACACAGGTTCACCCTTTTCACGAAGTATGCGGTTATACACATATAATGGTGTACCTGCACTTCAAGGTCATCTTTGCAATTAGCGGAGAAATCCTTGACATGGTGGAGGTGGGCATACTTTGGTCCAAGTGCTTTCCTGATGTGGCCATATGGGTCCATCCGTGGCTGAGCTGTATGTGGCCTGAAGTGGTACTCAGCCAACTCCTCTAAATTGTCCACACATTGGGAGGTATGAAGTTCATAAATTACTTGGCTAATTGTGAGGGGATAATGGGTCCCCACCAGATGCTTACTGCTTAGAATGTTGTGTATGTGTCATAGCTGCCAAGATAGTTCCAATAGTATAATCCGGTCATTAGGGTACCGGGGCAGCTTGTTCATCCTTTCAGTGAATCCCTGGACACGAATGTAGGTGAACTTGGGAAAATGGATGAAGAGGAAGGCATAATGCTTGAGGAGGGGCCAATCACTGTGAGAGACTCTTCTCTCAAAATCACCTCCAAGCAATTAGATGACATAAGCGATAAAGGAATCATTTACCCTATAGTAATCCCTTTTGAAATTTTTGTACTATAGCTGAGGGTACTTGTCGTATGGTTTGAGCTCTCTTCCCATCATCTCATTTGGCAATATAGACAATCCACCATAATATCACCGATCGGTAAGTGAATATACCAAGTAGGACATCATATAGAATTTGGATGTCTTCTTCACATTCACGAATTGCTCATGAAAGCAATTGTTGATCATCTCCGCCCAATAGAACACAGTGTCATCCCCACGGAGAATTTGTTTAATGAAATACATCATCCACTCCTAGAAGAAGGCCGCAGTAGGAAGGCCCATTGTTCTGCTCAGTAGGGTAATCAGATCATGGTAGTCTATGAAGAATTCATAGCGGTAGAGCTCCTGAGGAACCTTGGCGGCACTGCCCCGCCTCTCCTTGAACCAATATTGGTTGATCAAATTTTTTCACTTTAAAGAATCCTCATCCCACAACGCCTTGCACTCTTGTATAGTTGGGGTCTCCATGCTTCTGAAGATGGGTATGTGGAAAGTTTTTGTTATTCCAAGAGGGGACATATCAGCCAAGTTGTTGCCATATCTGTCCACAATTATCCTTGTTTCACATTGGTACG
>CM021101.1:370576661-370623668 GCA_007115665.2 Sequoiadendron giganteum | reverse complement strand
ATTCTACACATGATGCCTGTTTGCCAGGTTTTCATCATGGTACTTGTCCAACATGCCACCGTAGTGGTTTTCACTAGAGGACGATTTTTTTCTTTACTATTTTTCAATCCTTTTTCTGATTTTTTTGGATTTTTTTTGTATTAATGAATTTTTTTGTTGTCACCAAGACGCCTATTTGCCAAGTTTTCATCAAGGTAACCATTTTTTTCAGGACATTTTTCAATTTTTTTTTTGTATTTTCTGAGAGATTTTAAGTTAATGTTGAACCACCTGGTGGTGTTGATGTTGATGCTTTTGTCATAATGTGCCATCGGTATCCTGCTTGAAGAAGCTACTTTGCCAAGATATGTGCACTTGAATGCAACTTTTGAGATCTCTGATCTGCTTTGCTGATACCGGAGTTAACCTCATCTTTGTGCGCACATCGTGATAGAGTGCCTTCTGAATCCTTATGATGAAGGGTCACTGCCAATACATGGTCAATGTGAGAATTGGATAAGATGCGTGGAGGCATGGATGGAGTGTGTTTAGGAGTAAAAGATGGATTGGTCGATAGTTTGGAACCTTTGATTCTCCAAACTTGGGAAGATGAGCAATAATGGGTGGATATGGAAGTGTGCATGGAATTTGGACCAACTGCTTGATACACTTTGTATGTTGCTTGAGAAGCCTACTTTTTCCTTTGTGGACAGCTTTGATGGCTACTTTTCCCTTTTTGATTTTTCCCCATAGTTTCTTTGACTAATGGAGTTTGATAGGGATAATTTTTCTTTGTATTCTTTGGTATCCATATGTATTTGATTTGTCCTATATGATTCTTAGCTTCTTCTTCTTTGATAATGTTCTTCATTTTTTGATTCAAGTCTTTCTTTTGACATTGGTCCCAATTTGTGGATGGGGTGATGGGTGGATGAAGATTTATGACATGGCTGGTTGTAGTATTGGCATTGGTTTCATCATAAAGATTCTTCGTGCCCTCTATGTTGACATTTGCTTGAGACGAAGTTGCCCCCAGTTTTGTGGAAGTATTACTGATATGTTCATATCCCTTGATTGTCTAGTAACCAAGGCCTTGATTCTTAGGATTTTCAATAATCTGTATTGGTTCCAGGATACCCTGTTCATGTAGGCCTAATCGTTTGCCTTGATAATTTATCTATTGAAACATTTTATTTGCAAAAGGATATGATTTCCCTTGGAAACAAGGTGTTGCTCCTTCTCTGCTTTGTGGTGGATCTTCAAAGGTGATAGCTCCTTTATTGATAAGATGATTTTCCCTTACAAAGGTGAGTGATCCAACTTTATAAGTGATAGGATCCTTTATCTATGGGATAAATGCTTGATTCATATCCTTAGCTTGATCTTGTGAAATATCAGATTGTAATTCTCCTTCAAGAGGTGTTGATGCTTCACTGTCCTTGTAAAAGCATTCCTCATAATTCATTCTTGATATGCTTTCACATGATGCTTCTGATTCAAAATTTTTCTAGAATTTTTCATGACCCATTTCTAACATGTCTTTGGATTTCTCTATTTCTTGATCATGTGTACAAATGTTAAGAGTAGGGGACTCTTGTTCCTCAATAAGAGTATGAGACTCTTATTTTGAATGAAGATCATCTATGTGTCCATCCAAAGAAAGCATCTCATGGGTAGATGGATGAGTATGTGCTATATGGACATGGTCATCTTGTATGGATAGGAGAGTGTCCATTATATCATTGTAGCAGCTTGGAGATACGAATCCTTGATTTTGACTAATTTTGGAATTACTTTCAACATGTTTTGGATCAAGTTCTTGACATGGGTTGATTTCAAAGGATGGATTTCTTTCAAAGGGTTTTTGGACATCGTCATAAGACATGGGAAGTGGCTCAATATTCTCTTGATCTTTGAGTGGACTTGGATCAAACGATGAGTTGAGGATTCTTTCATTGTTCACAACCGTGAGGTCGAAGGATGTCAATATGCCTTGGGATGGACCATTGCTAGACCTTTGTGATAGCTGTTGATCATGCTTTGAAATATGTTCTTGAGAGATGTCCTCTAACTCATTAGGCATTGTAGAGACATTTTCAATACATTCATTGGTTAATGGATCATGCATTATGTCAATAGGATCAAATATCATCAACACTCCTTGAAATAGATCTTTGTAGGAGGGGTCTTGATCATAACTAAAAAATGGCTCTTGATGAATGTTGATTTGATCACTAGATGGGGTAGACATATCTTCACAGTGCTCATTGATGGATTGATTTTGATCATTATCTCCAACAATTATGGTGGAGAAATTTCCAATGTTTTCAACCATATGATCAAATGATGTTGGCATTTCTTGAAGAGGTGTGATGAGCCCTTGACATGAGGATGATGGGATACTTTGATCTTCACTTGAAAAAGCATCATTAGATGAAGGAGATGGAGTAGCTTGATCATTGATGGAAGGGAAACTTTGGATAGGATGGAAGAATTGTCATGCTCTTGGGATGTGATTGATTCATGAGAGGGTATGGACTCATAAGATGGGGTGGAGGGAGGACTTAGAAGAATATTTTGTTCTTGAGATGGAAGAGGATTATCATGGGTGAATAATGAAAGGAGGGGATCATCATATGATTCTTGAGATATGGGATCTTGATCAAAGATTGGAAGGGTTTGTAGAATTTTGGTATCATGGGATGGAGTGGAAAGAATGTTTTGATCGAGATGTGTAGATTGAAATGAATCCTTGGATGTAGAGAATATGATAGAAGAAGGAAATTGAATGGGATCATTGAATTGGGTGGAAGAACCATGAGGTTCATTTTGAATTATGGGGAATGAAGATAAATGCATGGCATGATAGGATTGGTCAATGTTATTTGATGGTTTAGATTTGGGCTTCCCTTTTAACCATTGCGAAAATTCAGAAACACTGGATTTGGTTGATGTTGTTTTTGGAGGAGAAAAGGTCACGTTCATATTTCTATCAAAGGACTTTTTAGTTGTACCCCCTTCCATTTCCTTGAATTGCCTTTGGAGTGCTCTTACTTGTTGGGTAAGAGTACTAAGATCGTTTAAGGGAATTTCCTTCTTTTTAGGATTCTCTTTAATTTTCTCCATATTGTAGTTAGAGGGCAATTTGGCACCTTGTTTTGCCAATAAAAGAAAGTATCCATCTTTATTTTTCTCTAAGATCTTTTCCATATCTAAGAAAAACTGTGGATCTTGTTCAGCTTCTAGGAGCATCTTTTTTGTTATCTCTTGATTTAAGCTATTTCCATAAAGCCTAAGAACAAGATTTTCTTCGCTATGACCCATGTTTTAAAGTTTTTGGATGATCTTAATCTGATTTAAATGTGAAAAACATAGCATAGAGAAGTAGACAGTTGTTTTGTTAATCCTAGAATCTAAACAAATAGTGTATGTTCTTTGAGATTTCCACAGGTTTTGAACAAGATAAGCATATCAATCAAACTCACTCTTAATTTTTCAAATAGGTCATCATAGTAATCACAACCCACAACTTAAATTTGCGTTGACTCACACAGCCATGTCACCCCCTAGAGGGCACCCATGTTTTTGTCTTTTCCAGGTGCGTACTCAAAGTGACAGAAGTGGATACCGAATCCCTTGAGCAAACAATCCATGGTGACTATATGGTGAGTGTCTTGGGGGCAGATTCTTCCCTCCCCTTGCACTGTGATTAAAATGATGTTTGGTTACTGACACGGCTGGCCTCTACACTAGGTTCTTAGTAAGTCTTTCCGTTCGGCGTGACAATAGATATACTCCCTCGAGAGACCTCCCAACCTTTAGAACAAAGGCTTTGGGGATGGTTATCTTGTCTACTGCCGTCAAGTTGGATTTTCATACACAACTTGCTTTTGATTATAGTGGGTTGGAAACCTTAGCTTTAGGTGTTCCCACTTAGGCCATTCCCGTAGGGTGAGTACTTTTTGTTAGAAACCCTAGATCAGACATGCAAACCAAAACTCCTCCCCAAAAATAGAATGCAAACTAACTAAGTGATGAAAGATGGAGGACTCCATAAGAGCCCCCAAGAACACCATCCATCACAAAGATACATAAAATAACCCCCCTAGAAGAGAGGAAGAAGAAGACCACAGATCCCCCCCAGAATGAAATAGCCCCAAAAGAATTGAAGAAACTACATCTCTAGTACGCAGTCCGAGATGGAAAATTTCACGAAAATAAAAAAAAAAATTTAAAAAAATAAAAAACCCGAAGGTTTTTTGCGCAGCCAGTGCAAAAATCCTCCACCACCACTCCACTGCTCGACAACCGCCATTGCTCCGCCGCCACCAACGGCCCCTCCTGCTTGTCACTTCCCTCCACTACCGCCCCCATGGGCCCTTCATTCCCTGGTCAGCGGTCTTATCGGCGACCGGGAGCTTCCCTCCAAGCCCCCGTCGGGTCTATCAGCACCTAGCCGTGGTTTTATCAGTGACCAAGAGCTAGTGCCCTCAGCACCAGCGATCTATTTTGCAGAGGACGGTCATATGGGAGATCGAGAGCTAGCCCCCGGGTGCTAAACTTTTGCACCTGTTTAACATTGAAAGTGCCTTTTTTGTAGGCCTTTTTTCGTTTTCCCATAACTTTTGCAAATGGAGGCTTTTTTTCAAAAATGAAATATTGGCGGAAAGTTGGTTCAACGCTCTTTCTAGTGGTGGAGGTTTGGTTTTTTGATTTTCGGGTTTCGATGCCTTTTTCGCCTGTCAAAGCTAGAAGTTGTTGTTTTCAGTCTGGGTGGCATAACTTTTGCGTCTGGACTTCGTTTTGCGAAAACAAATAGGCATCAGAAAGCTGATTCAGTGCTCTACACAGAAATCAGACCTATTTTTCTAGATTTTTTTACTAGGTATCTGATATTATTTTTTGATCTCATCCTTTAGTTTTTCAATTATTTTCTTGAGAAGCGTGCAATCAGGTTACTTTTTTGAGATCAGTGAGCATTGTTATTTTATTTGAGAGTATATATTGTTGTTTTCTATCATGGATACACATAATATTACACCCCTTACTCCATTCAACTATTTTGGTTGGAAAAAACAAATGGAGATTCATTTGAAACACAAAGGGTTGTACAGGGTAACCATGGGCACAGAAATCGAACCTACAGGTGTTGCTGAAAAGAGAAAGTGGTTTAATAGGTGTGATGAAGCTTATGGTACATTATGTCTATCTCTTTCTTCTAACCTTCTTTTTCACATTGAGTCTTGCACTACACCCCATGCGGTTTGGACTACTTTGCAATCTTTGTTTGGGCAACAGGATACTATGAGAGGGTTTCAGTTAGAGAATGAGCTTATTGGCTTGAATCTTAGGGATTTTGACAACATCCAGGAGTTTTTCACCAAACTCAAGTCTCTTAGATTGCAGTTGTCACAGTGTGGTGTTCAGAAGGAAGACTCTCAGTTGATATTGTCCATTCTTTCTAAGCTTGGACTAGATTATTCAGTTTTTGTTTCTTCCTTTTATGCTACTAGGGATGCACTTGGTACTATATTTACTATGCCTTCTTTTGATGATTTTGCATCTTCTCTCACTCAAGAGTAGGCCAAGTTGGTTAATATGGGAAAGTTGAAGCCCTCTTCATCACAGGCACTTATTGCATCACAGGATCTTAGAGATCAGAAGGCTTCTATAGGAAAAGGAAAGAAACAAAAACAAAAGGATTCCAAATCTTATGAGTAGTAGAAGGAGTCCTCATATTAATCATCCTCTTCTAAGGGGAAATCATTTAGGAAGGAGACGGGCCCATGTGCATATTGCAAGAGAGAAGGACATGCAGAACATAATTGCTACAAGAAGGACATTGATGAGCTGAAGAATCTTCTTCAGAAACATCAGATTGATTTTCCTTCTAGGATGTCTGCATCATCTCCTTCCTCTCCTCCTCCTCCTCCTTCTTCTTCTTCTTCTTCTTCTTCTTCTTCTTCTTCAGGCACAACTGGTTTACACACTTCATCAGATATGAGGGGGCATGCTCTTTGTGCTTCTTCGAGTCTTGGATCAGGGAGATGGCTTCTATATTTAGGAGCATCTCATCATATGGCTTCTACACAGACTATGTTCACTTCCTTTGAGTCTCACACTATGTCTCCTATTTTGATGGGAAACAATACATACATGAGTGTTACAGGGAAGGGGTCTATTAGTTTTGGGGACAACACTTTTTAGGATGTCTTGTGTGTTCCTCATTTGACGAACAACCTTCTTTCTATGTATCAGATCACACATGGAGGCAATGGGAGGTCTGTAGAGTTCACACCTGATTTAGTTATCATCAGAGACTTGGAGAGTAGAGTAGTTATTGCTACTGGGGTGGTGGATCACTCATCTCAGTTGTATTCCTTTGTAGATTTTGCTACTGATGGTGCTTCTATTCCTACAGCTATTCATCACACTTCTAGTGTGAATCATCATTCAGAGGAGAAATTTGGCTTCTTGAAAATTGGAGTTCTCACTTTAGATCCTATTCTTGAGCCATCCATTCCATCTCCTCCACCTACTATTGCAGTTGTCGATACTTCTATGACTACAAATGTGGTTTCTTTCGTTTCAGTGCAGCAGGATCCGGTTGTTCATCCATCTTTGGAGGTTCCTATTCAATCTTCACCTACTTTGACTTCTTCATTTGTTGAGGTCACACCTACTTCTGTGGAGACATCTTGGGCTACACCTACTTCACCTTCAGAGATTGCATTCATTTGACCTCTTCCCTCTCACTTCTTTCAGGAGATGCGGTTTCTTCAATTCTTTTGGGGCTACTTCATTCTAGGGGGGATCTATGGTCTTCTTCTTCCTCTCTTCTGGGGGGGTTATTTTATGTATCTTTGTGATGGATGGTGTTCTTGGGGGGTCTTATGGAGTCCTCCATCTTTCATCACTTAGTTAGTTTGCATTCTATTTTTGGGGAGGATTTTTGTTCCCATGTGGTTTTCTCCTTTACCCCGTTTGATTTAGTTTGCATTGCATTTGTAAATGGGTACCTGATCAGGCCTTGTTGCCGGGACTCATATTTGCATAATAATTTGTTTCTCCCTAAGCTACACTTATGGGGGGGTGTTGGTGTAATTATTTATTTAATTACACTTTAGCATAAGTTTACTTAGGCATATTTTATTTCCTAGGTTAATTAATAATCTTTATCTTATTGAGCTATCTTGTTGCTCAAGATAAGATTAGGGTTGTGCATGTCTTGCTTTTTGCATGATTATCTTTTGAAGGCTTTTGTAGTATTTGTAAAAAAATTCATTCAATAATCAAATTCTATTTTTTAGCTTGCATACTTTTGCTCTGAGGGTTTATAGAACATCTCTTCTTTTGTTCTGAATATCTATTGCATGTGATAGGTGTTTGCTTGCAGGTGATTCTTGGGGACTGTGAGGTTGAGTTTTATCAACTTCTATACTTTTTCCCACTACGACAGGCCTTCTAAAGGATATAATAAAGCATTAAATTGCATAAAATAAAAGGTAAGTCTGGTATTCTGATCACCTAGTTAAGGGGAGAGCATAGACCTATTACCCACAATCACAACATGCAAATAATGGTTCAATTTTAAATCCCAAATTGAAAGATTTTTTATTCTAAGTGAAGATGTTGCTTCACTAAAAACATGGGATTTATTTTAACCAAAATAAAATATGTTTGGTGACTATCCTAGGATTGGTTAATTCAAAATTAAGTGTCTACCCTAGGATTGGTTGATTTTATTCCTCATACATCAATAAAAACCTTTGGCCGCGGTCGCGTCGGATCCAGACAACAATTTAAGAATGAGATTATAATTGCTCCTAAAGTGTTTAAAAACACTTGTTACAATCATGTGATAATGCTTTTTCTTTCATTTTCATGCTCCATGGTCCTTTAAAATCTGCAATACAAGCTCCAAATGTTAGATTGAATCAAGAAACAAGAAGATATGAGGGTTAGATAAATGATTAAGCATAACAACCCTAAAATTTAGACCAAGTTTCTTTTTGGTTTGACGTTATGTGAGAATTTGAAAATTTTAACTCTATCAAAGCTGATAAAAACCTGCACCATTAGATAGCTTATGAAATTCTACCCCATTTCAAAAAAAAAAAATCGTCAAAAAAGACCTCCGTATGACCAAGATATTGCTATTTTAAAAACTGACTATAAAAGTGCAAAACTAAAGTCTATGCACTAAAACAGAGCTCGTATGCGCTAAAACAGAACCCATATGCGCTAAAAGAAGGCCCGTATGCACTAAAACAGAACCTAGATGCGCTAAAAGAAGGCTCGTATGCACTAAAACAGGTGCCAAATGCGCTAAAACAGTCTCTGGATGCGCAAAAATAGTTTGTGGATGGGCCGAAACAGTCTGTGGATGCGCCGAAACAGTCTATGGATGCGCTAAACCAAGGATCGTATGCGCCAAAGCGAATTTTTTAGTCTATCATTTGTAAAAACATAAGATTTTCTGCAAGAAAAAGATTAATACGGGGGGATGCCCCACGGTGGGCGCCAAAAATGTGTATGAGAAAATGCGTCAATTAAATTGAATCTAGTCTAATACACCAATGAAACATTAGATTAAAGAAAACTAAATAAATAAATCAAATGCAAACTCTTGACAGCAGCTTCTTCAAATTCATTCCATTGTCCTCTATCTCCAAGGATTCGCTTCAATATGTTTGCTCTCAGTTGTGCAAACACAGCTTATAGAATGGTACTTGAGAGAATGAGATTATTAAAATGCATATGCATCTACAAGATTGAGCTTATTGAATTGAAATGCTATGGAATGCTTAATATGCGACTATAATAACTACGATTGAAAGTATGAGATTCGAGGTCCCTTTTAGTTCATGAAAGAGCTATATTTATAGATTTTTGAAGGTAGGAATTCGATTGGCCAAGATCGACGGTCGAGTTCAAACCTGTTGAAATGAATGGTGAGAGATCGAGAATTTGAAAAGAAGGCAGAATTTTGAGAGACAGAAAAATGAAGAGACAATTGAAAGGTGTCTCTCATAATTAAATAAATAAATATTTAATTATGTGTGAGAGAAATGTGAAAAGGCTTTAATTAAATATTGTAAATATTTAATTATGAGAAAAGGAAAAGGCCTTTTAATTAAATATTGAGAGTATTTAATTTTTGTGAGAGAAGTGGGAATTTGGAAAATGATTAAATATTGAAAATATTTAATTAAATGTGGAGGGAAGAATAATCATTTAAATTTAGAATTTAAACTTTGATAATTAATGTAAATAGATTGTAAAATCTATTTAATTAATTGAGAGGAAGATAGCATTAATTAAATAAATAAATTTATTTAATTAATTTAGAAGAATTAGAAAATGAACAATATAAATAAATAATTAAATTTATTTATATGTAGAGGACTTAAGAAACATTAATTAAATAATTCATATTTAATTAATTAACAGGTTCGATCGACCGTGACCATTTTTAGATGTGTACAATATGTATGCCATCATGGCTAGTTGTTGATATGTTTGTACTTGAAAATTTACTAATAGTGAATTAGGAACCATGCCATCTTGAATCAGGTTGCTGGACAAACTGCGAGTTTAAGAATTTCATATTGAAGTTAATGAATTATTTTGGAATTTAACATAGTAATTGTAGAGCTTCCCCTAATGTCTAATTAACTAATGTAGATGATTATACACGTGGCTTAACAAACCTATAGATTCCCAAAATAAGTAGTTCATTGTTAAAAAGAGGGCTTCATTGAATTGTCAACCAGGGAGTCATAGACTTAAGATGATGTTGGCACTATATATGCATTCAAGAATCCTAAACTTCATATATCGACTGGGTATAGGTGATTGAACATGGATAAACTCATCAAAATATTTTATTTAAAAATAACTCCTACCTAAAGAACATGGTAAGTAGATGCTAATAATTGTTAACTGCTATATGTACTTATCATTTATGACTATTTATGCTGCAACATGTCTTATTTCAATTAATCACTCAAAATTTTGAAAAAATGTAGCATTCAATTTAATGTAAGTTGGAAACTATAAATTAGAAATTACAATATATAATATAATTAATTATCTAAATTAACATGACTTTTTAGTACCTCAAATGTCCCTTGCTTGAATTGTTGCATCCACAATATCTTCTTCAATTACTTAACTCAGGAAAAAATGCAACTAAAATATCTTCTTTACTGTATTCCAATCATACATAGAGTTCTAAAAAAAATGTAACACAATATTCAATTCAATCTAATGCATGCAAAGATCTAGCTATGTGGCTTCTCAACAAAATAACCTCCTATATAGGGTATGTGAGAGTCCACTTATTTAAAAACTATAAAAAAACTAAAAGTAGATGTCAACTCTCCCATGAAAATAGGAAGAGGACCAGGTCCTTTAACAAAATAAAAAACTAATGAAAGCAAGAGTGTAGAAGTCAAACTAGGACTTTATGCTATTTAAGATAACCGTTATAATTTGGAAAAATGATAGGTAATAGGGTAACCCTTATTATAACTATTATTCCTTATTTGAACATAATCCTTCCTCCATAATTTATTGAAGAGATGGAATGACACATGGCCATCCATGCTCACGTCTTCAAACCATCACCTACATCTCCTTCTAGGAATATGCTCGTATTATAGCAGATTAACTCCTCTGGTTGCATTGAATTGTCATCCTTCTGTTGTAGATTAAGAATCATTTTGTTATGGGTTGACAAGTTCTTCATTGCAGGAGTTAGTCTTATTTCTTTAAGGTATTTTTCATTGTTAGCAACTATGATTAATAATGATATTCTACTAAACTCATAGACATTAAAAGTTCACACACGTATTCATTAATATAATGTATATCATCTTCAAATTCTTTGAAATACTTAAAGTTGTAGAGAAGGGGGATTCACTACTCATGAGTTCTCTTCACTCAAAGATCCTCATGGGGAGAACTATCCTAAACTACCTCAAGGAACAACGCGAGAGTTCTAGAATTAGAAAGAGTGGGTCATAGATATTTTCTAGACAAACTGACAAGCTCTCGGCTAAAGGAGGTCAGCGCTGTATACATATGACAACAAGAAATGCTGAAATCCTAGAGGCACGTTGGAATCTTGTATGGACCAAAAATTGAGTTTATCATAAAAAATGACAGAGTGGCTACTTCTACTCTAATTGTTGAGAGCTTCCAGAATGTGCAAAAATGACAGAATGTAATAGAATTGAAGTAAATTAAAGAGTAAATGATAAAGATAAAGAGGAGAAAGAAAGTGATTACAAACACATAAGTGATGAAGCTTCCAACATGTGAATGTATTCAATACCTGCATGTGTAATATCTAGAGAAAGTGTTGGGGCTGTATAGGGGTTTGCCTCAGTCAAATCCTCATTTTGATGTTCCCACCTCCACGGATAGTCAAATAGATAGAGATAAATGAACTGAAATGGATAAAGCATGTGGTGAAAGAAAAACCCACTCAGGAGTAGAACCCGCACCACTAAGTATGAGTGATAAAAGCAAACCCCGATTGAGGAGAACTTGTATCACAAAAGAGGTGATAAAAGAAATCCCTGCTCGAGGAGGAGAAACCGTATCTCAAAGTAAAGATGTAATAGATAGAGGATTTGTGAAATCCTAAGATGCTCACGAGCACAAGACAAGGGAGGTATCACATGCAAGAGCTAAGGGTTGCAAAGAGTGTTGTAAGAGCTTGAGAATGCTGCAAAAAGAGCTTGGAAAGATGTAAGAATACTAGTGTAGCAAATTGTAAGCTATGCAAGCAAGAGTTGGAGAGTGGAAAGCTAGAGTGAAGCTAGAAGGCCAAATAAATTTAAAGGGTAGCATTTAAGGATGGAAAAGAAGCTTCTCCAGCTGTTACAAGGTGACCAGAGTCGTTACCATTGACAAAAGATGAGGACAAGTGGAAAACATACATGAAAACAGTCATTTGAATGTTGAAACGTTGCAGGATGCTAGCGTGATGTGCAGAAGTCCGCACGGTGTGGTAGTGTCTAGACATATCATGCTACAAAACATCACAAATGGGAAAATCACAAAGTTTGATGCAAATCAGATGCACAAGGATAGCTACTGAAAAGGAGTGTTGAGAATCTTGAGAAGGAAAAAAGTCTTATGCAAGGGCTAAAATGAGCCTACACAAGATGCTAAGGGAGTGGACACTAAAGTGGATACAAGAATGTATGTGAAATTTCAAGGGGTACAATTTTACAACTATACATTTTCCCCCCACTTTAGCAGGCATATGAATCTACACTAATATGCACGCTAAATGAATTCTACTAAACATAAATAACATCATATGCCAAAAGGATATTGTAGAGGAAATAGATAAATATTCAAACAATAGAAGCATGCCCCCAGGCTGAAGACCTATAAAAAAAATGCATTAGACAAGAAAAACCCACACCAGACAATAACGTTAGAAAAAAAAGATAAAGGATTCAAGTCAACAAAGTAAATAGACCTCGGTCTAAAAGGTTGTCTCGGTACTATGCATCATCCCCAAATTAAAAACACTAACACATAGAATAATTCTAAGATGAAGAGAAGGGCATATACTTAGGATGAAGAAAGTGCATATCTTCAATCTGGTATATACAATTTGAGAAGATAAGAGAATTTAAGAATATAAGTGCCTCACAGGCCCACAAACCTACAAGGGAGGTGTCCTCCAAGACCTCTCACATGAAGGAAACCTAGTAAAGTGCCTTATAGACCTAAAAACCTATAAGGAGGCATCCCCAAAGATCTCTCACATGAATGAATCCAAGAAAGCACCTTACAGACTTGCATAACTGTAAGGAGGGTATCCTCCAAGATCTCTCACATAAACAAAACCCAAAGAAAGTGCTCTACAGACCCGTAGACCTGTAGGGGAGTAACCCCTAAGATCTCTCGCATGGAGGAAGCTCAAAGGAAGCACCCTATATGTCCATAGACCTGCAGGGAAGTATCCCCCAAGATCTATCACATGGAGGAAACCAAAGGGAGGGGACTCCATAGAGTCGAGAAGCAACTTCATAGGCGCACTTGCAAAGCAATAGTTTACCCGCAAATAGAACATGTGAAAAAGCGGCCATGTAGGCAATCAAGCAGAAAATGACGTACACCATCAATAAATTGGAAGGATTTCAAAGGGGTCCCTTTGGGAACCCTTCAAAAGAAGAGGGGTCCACTCAAGGGACTCGCTATTTGAAAATCAAGGTCTAGTCAGGCTTCCCTCAAGCTAGACACAAATGAATTCATCTAAGAGAAGAGATTTCAAAGGGGGTCCCTTGGGAACCCTTCAAGAGAGAAAGGGTTCCACTCAAGGGACACTTCATTCGAAAGACATA
The DNA here is from genome assembly GCA_007115665.2 of Sequoiadendron giganteum. NCBI lineage: Eukaryota > Viridiplantae > Streptophyta > Pinopsida > Cupressales > Cupressaceae > Sequoiadendron > Sequoiadendron giganteum. Next base: position 370,610,316 of record CM021101.1, on the reverse strand, counting down.
GGGAAGAGAGGGGGTCCTTTAAGAACACACATTTCCAAAATGAGCTATCACTACCCCCAACATACAAGGGAGGAAAACCATGCAAGATACTTAGATTGTACAGGATAGAGGTAAACCTCGATATCACTTGTCATTTAAAAGAGGCAAGTGAATCATCAGATAAATGAGTGATGGCACTTGAACCATGAATTTTTTGTATTTTATCCTTCAATGCCTTACATTCACTAGTAGAATGACCAAGCACGCGATGAGATGCACAAAAAAAATGTTCTTCTTTATCATTTTTATGAAGTTTATTACATGTAGGAGGAGGAAAAGTAATTAAGTAGGCTTTTAGAAGCCGCAACAAAATACGCTCTTTCTTAGATAAAGGATGAGGAGTAGGAAGTAACCCTTTCTCTTATGGAGAAAATTTTGACTGCTCACAAGAAGAAGAAGACACGAAGATAGAAGACAAAGGAGGATGGACCAACCTACAAGAATGAGGTTGAGTGGAATTCATGTCACCATTAAATAGTGGTTTTCATTTAGATTATTCATTCAAGCAACCAAGCCCCAAATTACACTTACAGGGTGGAAATTCTATAGGGACCTAAATGCCTTGTTCTTTACACCCACAACCTTTTCACTCATAGCCATATTTAGAGATGAGTTTAAAGTTGAGGCCATAACGTGTTTGTAAATCTTGAGAAGAAGGAGGATCTTCATAGAGAGCATTGTTCCATCAAGGTGGATCATAATCTTCTATGGGATCATCATCATCCTTCTTGATAGGACTGCCAACATTATCCTCTTTAGTAGAGGTGTAATCATCTTCCTTAGAAGGAGGATCAACACTAAGAACATTACAATTTATATTCACATTATCCCATGATACAAAAGAATAATCATCTTTGATAGTGGGTTTAGATGATGTTATCAGAAGGTCTAAGTGGATCAGGTCAACTTTAAATTCCTGAACAAAGGAATTTGTAAAGTCTAAAGAACCCCAATCATCACCAAGGCATGCATGCCTTTGAGAAGAGGTAGAAAGAGTAGACTTAAGATTTCTCGCTTCAGAAGGATCTTCTTCAGGGACATCTATTGATGTGTTTTAAGGCACCTCTCAACACAGGCGATGCATAGGTGCATCACCCCTCTTGAAAGATAATCTTCCACAATCAGAATGCATAACACTATCCCAAGGGATCTCAGATGTCAAGTCATGATAGTGCTTGGAATATTTCATTTTTTTCTTGTGATTTTCTCGAATCACAAGGTGGCTTTACGTGGACAAAGCTGGAAAATAATTTTATCTACGAATAGATTTTTTTAGATGGGAAATTACTGCACTTTTGCTGTAGGTTAAAATGACAGTCTTGAACTCTATTTTATCGTTGAATTTGGATTTAAAATGTGCAATGAACTTTAGAATAGGTCACTTCTTAAAAAAAGGAAAAAGGGAAAGGGAGAGTTCCTAGACCTGCAACTATCGATGAAAAATGATCATGGAGGTTTTTGCTATGGACAGTTTCCTTAAAATAGAATTTCACTTAATCAAAAATTTCATAATGCCATGAAATCTATGCTATCTTCTAGGGACTGTAGATTTTTCATCATTCATTCGCCACATATATGTGAATAAAAATAAATTTTAAAGAGAAGCTATAAAATCAGAGTCTAGACTAACTTTGCACAGTCATCTACCACTAGCAAATGACTAAAAGTATGGAAAAGAAAAGCATACACACAGTAGGAATCTTCACAACCAAGGAAAACATTACTAAATATACCAAGGATAGCTAAAAGGAAACTAGAACAATAAGGTAAATTAAACTAGAATCTTAACTTATGAGAGAAGAATCATAAAACATGAGAATAAATCCAGAAATGCACCAAGGTCAATGTATTTCTATTGCAATTTTTGCAGCATGTATTTACAACAACTCCACTCTTTTTAAAATGAGAGGAGGAGATCCCTATTTATAGTTTTCAAAAAGAAAAATGAGTGGCCAAGATTTAATCTCATTGTGTGGCCAAGATTCACTTTACAACAAGGTTTCATCTACCCCCAAATATATTACATTTAAAAAAAATACACTTTGTCTTTTCCCTATTTTGTCTTCTAGTGGTGACACTGTAGCATTTTCGTCCTTTTCCTTATTGCTCTTTGCCACAACTTTTCCTTTAGGAATTCTTCATTACCAACAGGTTTTCCCTCTTGCTTCTTCGAAGCTACATACTCCATGAATTTCATGACCACCGACCGGAAATTGTCGACCTTGATGATGTCGGATCTCAGCACTTGGTAGCTCCATTCCTTGGAATTGTTGACAAGCTTTTCACAGTCCTCATCATACTTGGCAACATGGTCTCTGAATAGATCAAGCTAGGTGAAAGCTCAGGCAGCAAAGGTTAGAAAATTTGTGGTAACCTTGACTGACATCCCATTTTGTATCCTCTTTCAGAAGTGAGGCTCTATGCTTTCCGGATTGATCTTGACAACGGGCACCTCATACCCTATCATCAACTTCAGGTATCAGAAATAATCCCCTCTGGCCTCCTTAGCCCATTCAATATTTGGAGTTACTCACTCAAGGACCTGTTCCAACCTCTCCTTCTGATGATTGAAGTCTCACTTCCACACATCCATTAACCAATGGTCATCGTCTTTGAAGGAAAACTCCTTTTCCCAAACCTCACTTGGAAGTGGGAGAATAGCCTCGATTTTTGGGTAGGCAGTTCCATACTTCTTTGGGAATTCAATGTAGATTCACCTCATGCCTTCAAGAGATGTTTGTACTTCTAAGAACTTGTTTGCTATTCAGACAACCAAAGTGATGTCCATATTCCTAATGGCCAAGACCTACTGGAACCAATTTTCCGTAGTCTTGTCCAAGTTCCTTCTTCTTTCTAGCTTGTTAATCTATTCCTTGGACAACAATTATGGTGGGGTTGATGATGTGGTGGGTTGTTCCTCTGGAGATGACCATTATTCAATATAGGTCATTAAGTCAGCCACCTATGCCTTAAGATCTTCCTTTGAAACCTTATCCTACTGAATGAGGTGCACCACCATGGTGACTGATTCTTGGAGGTGGTAAATCTTTTGCTCTCTGGTGGCCACTCCCAAGTCAATGGTGGAGACGTTATAGCTTATCCCTTCTCCTCCAACCACTGGCGTAGCTATTTATACAACCTTGGATCTGGAAGCATCCATCGTTATCTTTGATTTGATTCTAGTATTTTTCTCCTTCTTGGTACCAATCTGAGCTCTAGCCAGTATTGCCTCTAGTCTTGATTTTAGATCCTTTAGGGTGGGAGTTCTCTTTTCAAGCTGTCTTTCTAGCCAATCAGGCATTGAGGACCCTTCCTTGGGGGATTCATGTCGATCTTTGTTGTCTTCCACCCTAAGTTCAATGGCCTTTTCATTGAGAGCCTTCTGCTCAATTCTTGTATCTTCCTTCTCCTCATCAGAATCTTGCATGATCATTATGCATTTGATAGGAGATTTGGTAGGTAGTTGTTCATCAAGATGGTCCTCCCCTTCAACATCCTTTTCTTCTTCATCTCGGTCATGCCCATGCTCTGTGAGCTTATTCTCTTATTTATCTTCGTGGAAATATGTTTCTTCATCATGCTCGGGGGTTTGATCATGTCTTTCTGCAGGAGGCCTACTACCCTCAGTCTCTAGAGCAACAACTCTTTCTTCAACCATAGGTTGTCTTTCAGCCTCTTTGTCTTCAATTTCCTTGAGCTGCTTGGCCCATTTGGCATCAAGCTCTGGATCAGCTATTTCTTGGATTATGTCTATCCCTAGACCCTCACTATCATCACTGGAAGACTCACAGGACACCTCATCAATCACCCAATGTTCATAAATTGGGTGTTCATGATACTAAAATTGCTCATCTTCTAGCTTCTTAGCTGCCTCTAGTTGTTGTCATTCCAGCTCATCAGAGGTTTGTATTATAGCCTCCATTCTAAGTGGCTCTATAGGAGGAGGGAGAACTGGGGTGTTGACCATTGCTTGGGTGATTTCATCTTACACCATTGGATTTACAAGCATTCCCGAAAGTTCAGAGGGCACATTCTACATATACTTGACAAAGGATTCCAGGAGAGCGAGGGCAGGCATTGCAGTAGTAGTGTCGACGCTCGAAAGAGAAAATGAAGGAGACATGGAGGATGACAAAATTGGTGAGGTAGTGGTGAAGGATGAATCCAACGATATGACCTGTGTGATCGGACGAGTGGAGGCGAGGTGGACAAAAATGTCCACCACGGGTGGAGAGGAAGCAACTATTGCATGTGAAATGGGTGGGATGGTGGAAATAGGAGCAGCGATCGTAGTAGTAGATGAAGCAGGCAAAGATCTTGGTGGATCATCTTCCATCTCTTCTCCCTCATGGAGTGGATCTTCAAGTATTACTGGCATCTTAGTGACGCTACACGTTCTTCTATGCTTCATAGGAGGCTCGCCCTCCGAGGCCTTTCTAGCGTACACTTTTGGGTTAGGTTGTTGCTCATCAACCTCCTTTCTCTTCTTTGACTAGACAGATGGAGGGGACATGGATGTTTCTCCAATTGTAGTAGCATTTGACCCACCATCAAAACTACTTGGCTCACTTTTGAGCCCCTTGAATGTTAAGGCGACTCCCTAAATCTTCAAACGAGCAACCTGCCCATAGATCCAATCCTTTTGTCTGAGCCTCAACAAGCTTGGTAAGAATGTGGAGGTCATCAACCTCTTTCTCATTCCAATCAATTAAAGGAAATGGAAAATTTGCAGTAGCATTGTATCTTGGTCGATCAATGTGCTCTCCTCTTCTTCAAGTTGATCCAAGACCATACGCAGGTTCACCCTTTTCATGAAGTATGCGATCATATGCATATAATGTCATACCCGCACTTAAAATTTATCTTTGAAATTAGCCCATAAATCCTCGACATGGTGGAGGTGGGCATACTCTAGTCCAAGTGCTTTCCTAATGTGGCCATATGGGTCCATCCGTGGTTGAGCTGTATGTGGCCTGAAGTGGTACTCGGCTGGCTCCTTCTCTGAATTTCTTGCGCATTGGGAGGTATGAAGTTCATACATTCCTTGGCCGACTGTTAGGGGATAAGGGGACCCGCCAGATGCTTACTACTTAGAATTTTGTGTATGTGTTGTAGTTTCCAAGATAGTTCCAACAGTATAATCTGGTCATTGGGGTATCAAGGCAGCTTGTTCGACCTTTCGGTGAATCCTTGGGCATGAATGTAGGTGAACTTGGGAAACTGGATGAATAAGAAAGCATAATGCTTGAGGAGGGCCCGAGCACTATGAGAGACTCTTCTCTCAAAATCACCTCCAAGCAGTTGGATGATGTAGGCGATAAAAGAATCATTTACCCTACAATAATCCCTTTTGAAATTTCTGTACTGCAGCTGAGGGTACTTGTCGTATGGTTTGAGCTCTCTTCCCGTCATCTCATTAGGAACTACAGACAATCCACCATAATATTGCCAATTGGCAAGAGAATATACCAAGTAGGACGTCATATAGAATTTGGATGTCTTCTTCACATTCATGAATTTCTCATGGAAGCAATTGCTGATCATCTCCCCCCAATAGAAAAGAGTGTCATCCTCACAGAGAATTTGTTCAACAAAATACATCATCCACTCTTGGAAGAAGGCCGCAGTAGGAAGGCCCATTACTCTACTCAGCAAGGTAACCAAATCGTGGTAGTCCTCAAAGAATTCACTGCAGTAGAGCTCCTAAGGAACCTTGGCGGCACTGCCCCACCTCTCATTCAACCAATACTAGTTGATCATATTTTTGCACTTTAAAGGATCCTCATCCCACAGTGCCTTGCACTCTTGAATAGTTGGGGTCTCTATGCTTTCGAAGATGGCTATGTGGAAAGTTTTTTTTATTCCAAGATGTGACATATCAGCCAAGAGGTTGCCATCTCTGTCCATAATTGTCCTTGTTTCACGTTGGTACGCCTCCCTGCAAGCCATTACCAGTTTAGGGGAAATCAAGGTGGGAGGGAAACCCACAGCCTTAGCAAGTCCATTGCTTCTAATCAGTCTTTGGCTCTATTCTGACTCTTCCTGTGAAATCATCAATATGGACCTATCCAATATTGGTTTCTGTCATATCCATCCAACTAGTTGTGATCTTGGAGTGCAATGGCACTCCCTAGAATTGGTATTTCATTTGTTCTTTGTCCTCCTTGCCAAGAGGAATTTTAGCGGTTCTTTTCCCTTTATCCTTGTAGACATGGAAAATGTACAAGTTCGTTTCGGCACACCTGATCCCGATTACTAACAACATTTCCTCTTAAGTCACATTCTCAGCATTTCATCACATTCTATCTCTTAATTTAATAAATCATTATTTATTGGATTAAGTCTACCTCTTCCAGTGATTAAATAAATCATTTTATTTAATTAAAATCTCTAAAGTCTTCCTATTAAATTAAATAAATTAAACCTTATTTGATTTAATCTAACATATTCCTCCTTGATTAAATAAATCAAATCATTTTTTGATAAATCATTTTCTCTCAATTCCTGACTTACATTAATTCATAAATCTAAGTCTAAATTGTCACATCATCTAATTCTTCATTAAGTTAATCAAAACATTGATTAAGTCAATCTCTCTCCTTAAAATCCTCTAGAGAATGCAAGTTGCACAATAAATCAAATACTTTGATTTATTAATTCTCCTATTTTCCCTCATAAGACATCAAAAGAGAATATTCCCTCTTTTGAATTCAAAAAGGCCAAGTGGACTTGGTCCTTCCAACAAGGCATTCAATGCCTCTTACATGTCCTTGACCTTGAGCCAAGTGACATTAACTTCACTTCTCTTCCCCCTTCAACAAGTCAACTCACCATTTCAAATTCAAATTTATGCATTTATCATGCACATTGGCCAAAATGTGCTCATTCTTCATCCAACCACATGTGGACAAGTGGCACAATGCCATTGGATTATCTTTTGTCCCACATTGCTTAATCTTGCTCACTTCTTCCAAATTGAAGTCTATAAAGTAGAGACTCTTCTCCTCAATCATCATCCACAACTCACCTGCAAAGTTGCTCTCTCCAATTGAGAACTAATTTTGCTCATTTCATCCAAGCATTCACCACATTTTCATATTTGCACTAAGGTTATGCTCAAATCTCTTTGGAGATTTGACCATTTCTTCATCAATCTACATTGCAACATAGGAATTGGGAAAGGGCCAATTGCAACACTCCATTGGCACCAATTCCCCCATGGGATCATCAATCTATTGGCTAGATTAGGATTTACTTTCATGTTATTTAAGTTTGTTCTTCATTTCCTAATATTAGCTTAAATAGGTGGATTTTATGGGGAATCCTTCATATTTGCATGCATTTTGATCTAACATTAACCATGTTTGTTGTCTTTGTGCAATTGCAGGTTTAGGGGTTCACATTTTGGTGCTAGAAGGAGGGTTATCCCAAAATTTATCACATTTTTTGCTTACATATAGGAAATTGCACCGCGGGTAGTTCATGTGGTCCTGTATTGCACCGCTGACTTAGATGCAGTGTTGTATTGCACCACACCCATTTAAGCTCGCGACAGCATATAGCACTGCAATTGCTTCCCGCGCTTGAAATTTAAAAATTTGCCAAGCTCCGTCGCTTCCAAACTCCACCGCGTGCCAAATTCCACCGCACTCGCAGTCTCTGTTTCTGCAGAGCACCGCACACAGTCGACCGCGTGGCACTGTATGGCACCGCACTTTTCTTAAACAGTGCCATACCTGCTTTCCCACTCATAAATTTTAAAATTTTAAACTCTATCGTGGATTTTTTTTTAAGTCGCAAACTACACCACATGCCAAACTGTGCCGCACCCGCGGTCTCTGTTTTTGTAGAGCACCACACCCAGTCAAATGCGCGGCTCTTTGTAGCACCGCATCTATTCCAAAGTCAAATGCGTGGCGCTATATAGCACCACATCTATTCTAAACTGCACCACATTTGCTAACTGCGCCGCACCTGCAAATTTCTAGTTTTTTTTTTTAAATTTGTGATGCAAGAAACTTCCCAAGGTCATAACTTTTGACTCAGATGTGGGTTTTGGCTCAAATTTTACAAGTGGTTTCTTTATGAGGTGGCATATGGATTGATCAAAGATAAGTTGGTGGTGATTTTGGCACATTTTTGGGGCTTGAAACTTTCATCTTGGCCCTCAAAATGACCTTTTTGTGTTTTTTCCTAGTTTTTTGAAAGTTGTTTTTGGTAATAACTCAAAACCCATATTTCAAATTTCAAATGTTAGTTGGCAATTCATCATGTCTTAGTATTGGTTAGTTTTAGTCAAAAAATAGGACTCTCAAATTCATGCATGCAAAGTTACCAAAAATGGAAAAATCTAAAAAATTGTTGAAATCTCATTGTATCAAGTGTTTTTAAACACTTTTGGGATAACTTATAATCCCTTTCCAAGAAATTTGTTACTTTCATGTTTTAGCAACACTAGATTTACTTTGGGTTTAAAAAGAACAAACAAATTTTTATCATTACACCATGCCCATTTTGTACAAAGTGTTTTTAAACGTTAAAGTGTTCTTCAACACTCTTTAAAGGAATTTGATAAGTTCATTGATCTTAGGACACTAAATTTCTTTTGGGTTCTAAAATTAACAATCAAATTTCTTTTCAAAAGTTTCCAAAGGGCTAAAAAGAACTTTAGACAAACACACTAGATTTTGTTTAAAGGATTAAAAAAATTGAACAAGGCAATCTCACATTTCATTTGGTGCTTAAAAAGAACTCATCATTGTTTTGAGGTCTAATATGAACAAGTGTTTTCAATGTTTTGCAATCCTTTTCACAAGTTCATATCATTTAAAATGTGTATGCACTTCATTGCAATCTTGAGAATCAAATTTTTTTTGGTGATATTAGGTTGTTAAAAAGATTGCCTCCACATTTCAATTTGGGCACTTAAAATGAACAAAACATGCGAGTGTGAATAGATTTATTGCGAGTGTTCTCCTTTTGTTTTTAAACAAAGGTTGATCGAACTACGAATATGTTTGTTCACTATTGTTTATCTTAGAGGGCCTGCCTTGTGGGAAAAAGTAATCACCCAAGGGAACGATCCAATCGGGAACACACTAAAGCCAAGCGACTTCCAACTAGTATATAAGTGTGGATTCTTGAGGAAAGTTCAAGAATCACAAGGATTATTTTGATGAGATGGACAGCAATGGACTGTCGCCGATGTTGGATAATCCCCCACGAATGGAATGCCCACATTAGAACCCTTTGTTTAGAAAAAGGCCAAAACCTTGTCTATCTTGTTGGTGCAAAAGGTCATGTCCTTTGAAGCCACCCCACGTTATACATGCGGTCTTGTTGTAGAAATAGAAGGTATGCCATGGGAGGTTCATGGGTACTAATGCTTGGATGGCCCGAATAAGTGAGTGTCGTAGAGAGGAGTCAGTGTGGTCAAGCATTTAGCCATTCACACAAGATATGTGTAGCTGGATTTGTCCAAGTGGGAACCCAACAAGATATTGCCTCATCATCCTAGAATTATAAAAGTGCTTGAAAGAAAAGAACACATTGCTTGGTTCTCAAAAACACTTGAAAACATACATTCACAAGACCTTCAAATTTCAAACCCCTTGTGGGAAACAAATACCTTTGACGAATTTAGACACTCTTACTTTCCCTAGGGATCATATTCCTAGAGGTTTCTAAGTGCGTAAATTCTACCATCATTTGTTTTCAACAAGGTTAAACATAAGAAAATTTTTCCCTATTTTCCTCGATTTCCACACAATGGACCTTGTGGGATGAGAACGAGAGTGGGACGTTAGACACATAGTTTGAAACATAAGCAAGCAAGTGCCTTTGGTAACAAAGGATTCATTAAGCCAAGATAAAAGACAAATCGAGCCACACATGTGCTTGGTCCCTTTTGAGTCATTTGGTTTCCATCTAGACATTGGTCTTTTGGTTTGAATTACTTCTAGGGAAAAGCATGTTCTTCATCACCTTGGTCTTGTAATTAAGTCCTCATAGGGTCATCTAGGATCAAAATCATCACTTCACCCATCTCACCAACAACTTTTGGAACTTTGCAACATCATTCATGCTAGACTTTTGGAAAATCAGCATCACCTTGTTTGACTTAACGCACCTAGTCAAATTATCAATCTTCTTGAACAAATTTGCCTTTAGGATAACACAACTTCCTAAGGTCTACTAGTTCATGATCACTTTTATTGGCTTAATACACTTAGCCAATTCATTCTCTTATGTGAGTTTTCCCTAAGATAACACAACTTCCTAAGGTTTACAAGTTTACCATCATCTTGTTTGGCTTAACACACCTAGCTAAACTATCGAATCAAACCAAGTATTAAAGTCTAGCATTGATCCAAATCTCCTAAAAAGTTCAAACAACCATATCATTTACCCCTTTCATCCTCCATCTCATCATTGGTCCTAAATCCCTTAAGAGGTCAACAAGGTCAAAACACAAGAGGAACATGGAATTCAAACTCGACTCATCCATCACGAGTAATCCAACTCAACCAAACTATCCAAATATCACAATGCCAATTGATTATTGAAACTCACATTTATACATGGCATCATTATCTCCCCCAAACCTCAAAAGTACAACGAATGTGAGTATGCCCAATCCAAAGTTTGGAACACCTTCCCCAATGGTAGATTTAAATCCAAGTCCAAATTTACAAATCTATCAACCAAACGCTCAATGTATGAGTTTTCCAAACAACATTATCCCACCAAATCCATACATTCCAAGTACAACTTTACCAAACATGACCATTTCAAATCCACACTTGGTAAACTTTGGTGTAGACATGTTTGCAAATCCCATCAATGTTGTTCAAAATCCAAGCAATATGTTGATGACTCTAGGTACTGATCCAAGTGAAGGTAACACCATGCAAAATCAAAGTTACCTAAATCAAGGCAATATGATTCCCAACCACAAAAATGTTCAATTTCAATATATCATGCCAAATCAAAACATCATACCAAATCCTCTCATTTTGCCAACAATATCGCCACAACAAATGGCAACCATCCAAGCAACCCCAATGGTTAACACATCTACTATTTCTCAAGTGTCTCAAGGACCAAGAATCTCAATCGCACCATTCACCACTCAAACCTTGGTAATCAATGAGACCATTTCGCTCACCCCAACAATCAACACCATCCCCAACCCACCACCACCACCGCTAAAACACAACATGAACAATTTATTCTCCATCATGTTGAAATCTGCTCAAGAAGCTTCCTGTAAAAAGGAATTCCAAGCCCAACAAGCTACACAGCTAGTTGCTCAGCAAGCACAAGCAGCTCAAGTAGCCTAACAAGCTCAAGCCCAGTACCAGGCTCGACAGGTGCAAGCACAATTCTGGGCACTATTGCAAGCAGTCCATCAACAAGTAGCACAACAAGGAGCCCAACAAAAAGCTTTGTTGGCGCAACAACAGCTAGACCAACAACAAGCTTTGTTGGCACAACAACAACAAGACCAACAACAAGCTTTGTTGGAACAACAACAAGCATTGTTGGCTCAACATAAAATGCACACCTTACTCCCATAGCAGAGCTTGCAATAGATTCCCATCACAATCATTCAAAATGATGATCAAGATCCTTTGACCAATGATAATGTTGAAAATGTCTCTACATCACCTACCGGGTTAGAGGACATATCTCAAGAATTTATTCCAAAGCATGATCAACATCTTTCACCAAAGTCTAGCAATGGACCTTTCCAAGACATATTGACATCCTTTGACCTCATGGTTACAAATATTGAAGAAATTCTCAACTCACCATTTGATCCAAGTCCACTCAAAGATCAAAAGGATATTGAGCCACTTCCAATGCCTTATGACGATGTCCAAGAACCCTTTGAAAGAAATCCATCCTTTGAAATTGACCCATGTCAAGAACTTGATCCAAAGCATGTTGAAAGCAATTCCGACGTTAATCAAGATCAAGAATTTTTATATACAAGATACTACAATGAGGTTATGGTCACTCTCCTACAAGATGTCACAAATAATGATCATATCCATATAGCACATACCCCTCCATCTACCCATAAGATGCTTTCTTTGGATGGACACATAGATGATCGTCATTCAAAACAAGAGTCTCATACTCTTACTGAGGAATAAGAGTCTCCTAATCTTAACATTTGTACACATGATCAAGATATAGAGAAATCCAGAGACATGTCAGAAATGGGTCATGAAGAAGGCTTCTATAGAAGTTGTGAATCAAAAACATCATGTGAAAGCATATCAAGAATAAATCATGAGGAAGACTTTTACAAGGATAGTGAAGCATCAACACCTCTTGAAGGAGCATTACAATCTGATATCTCACAAGATCAAAACAAAGATATCAATCAGAAATTCATCCCACATATGGAGGATCCTATCACTTATAAACTTGGATCACTCACCTTTGTAAGGGAAAATCATCCTATCAATAAAAGAGTTATGACCTTTGAAGATCCGCCATAGAGCAGAGGAGTAGCACCTTGTTTCCAAGGTAAATCATATCCTGTTGCAAATAGGTTTTTTCAACAGATGAATTATCAAGGCAGAGGATTAGGCCTACATGAACAGGGTATTTTGGAACCAGTGTAAATTTTTGGCAATCCTAAGCATCAAGGTCTTGGTTATGTGACAACCAAGGGATATAAACATATCAGTAATACTTCCACAAAACTGGGGGCAACTTCGTCTCGAGCAAATGTCAACATAGGCGGCACGAAGGATCCTTATGATGAAACCAATGCCAATGCTACAACCTGCCATGTCATGAATATTCACCCACCTATCACCCCATCCACAAATTGGGACCAACGTCAAAATAAAGACTTGAATCGAAGCATGAAGGACAAATCAAATATAAGTGGATACCAAAAAATACAAAGAAAGATTATCCCTATCAAACTCCATTAGTCAAAGAAACTATGGGGAAAAATAAAAAAGGGAACAGTATCCATTCAAGACGTCCACAAAAGCAAAAGAAAGATTCTCAAGAAACTTACAAAGTTTATCAAGCAGTTGGTCCTAATTCCACAAACACTTTTGTATCCACCCATTATTGCTCATCTTCCCAAGTTTGGAGAGTCAAAGGTTCCCAACTTTCAACCAATCCATATTTTATACCTAAACACACTCCATCCATGCCTCCATGCATGATATCCAATTCTCACATTGACCATGTATTGGCAGCGACCCTTCATCGTAAGGATTCAGAAGACACTCGATCACGATGTGCACACAAAGATAGAGTTAACTCTGGTACCAGCAAAGTAGATCAGGGATCTCAAAAGTTGCATTCAAGTGCACGTGTCTTTGCAAAACAACTTCTTCAAGCAGGCTACCGATGGCATGTTATGACAAGAGCATCAATGTCAACAGTACTAGGTGATTCAACATCAGCTTAAAATCTCACAAAAAATACAAAAAAAAAATCAGAAAAAGGTCCTGAAAAAATGGTCACCTTGATGAAAACCTGGCAAATAGGCATCTTGGCGACAACAAAAAAAATACAAAAAATATAAAAATCCAAAAAAAATTAGAAAAAGGATTGAAAATAGTAAAGAAAAAAAAATCGTCCTATAGTGAAAACCACTTCGGTGGCGCTTTGGATAGGTACCTTGGTGAAAACCTGGAAAACAGGCACCAAGTGTAAATAAAGCACCCCCCATCTACCAGGATTTGTATGACTCACTCATTCCATCGCATCTCAATAAATCATCCATCCACCCATCTGCTCACATCTATACCATATCCTGAGCTGGTGTCCATATCATATTCCACCATAGTACTACTTGGCATATTCCTAAGGTCAGTTTGTCCTGCCTTTTTTGAAGTAGTCTATCGCATCATGCTGGGGGCATGTTCTTGTGTCAGCATTAGATCGGATTCATGTATATTCTCATGATCTTCTTCAAATACATCAAAAAAATCAAAAACATTCAAAAAATTCATTAGAAAAAACCAAAAACATCCAAATCATCCAAAATTCAAAAACATGTCTAAATATCAGAAAATCTTCAAAAAAAATTCATCATTGAGTCTTGTCAGTCTTCCACCTTGTCGAACTACGTTGTCTCTAAGCTTGAACATAGGAAAGGTTGATCTTTGATCATCTCCTGAGATAGTTAGGGTTAGTCCTTAGGCGTTCATCGCATTGGCAATCCATTTGTCCATCTAGTCTGCATCTTAAGTCAGTCCTTTAAGCAATAAAATGGCAATCCGTTTGTCCATCTTATCATTGAGTCAAGATTGTTATCAGTCAAACTATGTGGTCTCTATGTGTATAACATAGGCAAGGCTAATCTATCGATCAGCTCCCAAGACCCCTAGGATAGGTCTTTAAGTTAGTCTATTCATCCTAAATCTTGAAAATACCAAAAACATTGAAAAATGTGAAAATACCAAAAATAGCCTCAAAACATTTGAAAAAACCAAAATGGTTCATCCATTCTCGATTTCACCCTGATTATCATCATTCCTAATAGATTCAATCATTGCCTTCACCCTTTGGTGAGTCAGTCAGAAGCAAGTCTAGCAGGTTTAAAAGTCTAATCGTCAGAGTCTTGAAAGTCTAAGTCAGTAAGCAAGCAAGTTGGTCAACTCGGAGTATCAATAGCTTATCACCCAAATCAGTCTCACCAAAACCCTGATCACAACATATCCTAGGATGAAGCTTTCCTACAAGGGACATAAGCACATAAGCATCAGGTACCCCATAGTAGTTAGTCTTGGCTAGTGGTATGAAGAACATTAGCTTGTATGTTTACTTTATCTTGGTCTTTTTTGACTTATCTTATGTTGCACTCATTTCAAGGACCTCTCGATGATGCCTAAACAAAACAGGTTTAGAGAGAAAGAAATGGGGGGAACAATCATTATCTTCTTATCTGCTATGCTTGTTGGATATCCTTGTAAAATAACTTAGTCCTATATGTTTTTTTTGGTTTGTGGAGATGACGTTTTCAATATCTTGTTGACCACATAGGAAAGCTTGCTTTTCTGTGTTTTGGTCTGAGATGTTTAGAATGTCTGAACAACATCCTGAATGAAGTATGTATGTTAAGTGTGAACAAGAATACTCCTATTTGATTGTCGAGTCAAAGTCCATCACACTAGGTACAACTCCATCCTGGTCCTTTATACCTTCATGCATCATACCTATGTGTGTTATCAAACATAACGCAATTGACCCTTTGAAAATCCCAATTCCTAGCAATGCAAATCACCATCTCCATCCTAACTAATTCATTAATTTTGTGTTTCTTCTACCTTCTTTCCACACTAACATGGTATCATAATAGTAATCAAAGCATCGCCCATGCATACACCCTACATCCACATGATCATCAGCATTAAAGCACATTGCATCATATCATTATCTTAAGTTATGAGGAATAATATAAATTTGTTATTCTAAGCATCTTAAAATAGCATTACATCATACATAATCATTTACGTCCATTACCATTTGCATCCATTACCATCATTAATATGCATTACATCATTAAAATCAGGGAAAATATACAAAAAGAAATGCATCCATCAAATACATCACATCAGATAAGCATAAGAATAGAAACATCTCATAGCATCATACATTTGCATATTATACATCCGCATATCATACATGTGCACCATACATATCGTAAAAAGGGTGAATCATCTCATATATATCATCAAAAAATACTATTATGATACAAATCAGATTAGGTGTCCATCGAATACATAGTACAATAAGGCCAAAATACTGCAGCCCATATATCAAAAATGAAGCAAACTGTCATGTGATCAAAAGAGGGGCGGGCCCTGCTGGCTACTACCCTCCCCATCCTGTCTCTCACCATGGGCCTCTGTCGTTCACCTCCCTATCTGTTGAGAAAATTCTGGCACTCTACGGTCTGATGGTACTACCTATTGATAATGATGCCGATAGTACTCGGCCTCTCTGATGGCCTCTCTGTAATCACGAATATCGATTGATCGGCCCCAGGATGAGGATGTTGCACTCTCTAACTGCCTTTATCGGCCTATCTCCTGATCCCTCTTAGATCATGCCTGGTCTCTCTCCATAGTCAAAGCCTATACCTACCCCTATAGTTGTTGAATCAGCGCATCTCTATGATTGGGCTGTCCTATTGGCTGCCCTACTAGCTGTCCTATTGGCTGCCCTGTCGGCTGCCCTACTGCTACTGCTGAGAATCTACCCTCGACTGACCATCTTGTTCCCCTACTCAGATAGGTGACTAATGTGCCCCATCCCTGGGAGGTGTCTGATGAGGAGGTGGCCCACCTCGTCCTCTACCCTACCCTCTGCCAGCTACATGACCCCTATGTCTCCATCATGGGACAGCTGCGCCTGGAACTGTCAATCTGAGTGGAGGTTTGAACCATGCCCTATAAGTTGGAGTAACCCCTGCATCTACCGACCCCTGATCATGTGGCCACGGTCGAGCCACTAACTGCCTAAATGAGGACACCACCTCGGCTATCAGGATGGGCTGGCCCCGTGCTCTCTCTGGTCGTGTGTGCAAAGATGGCCACATACTGGTCATCAGGCCTGTCTTGTACCTCCCTGAATTGATGAGCAACCTTGTCTAGAAGATACCTCTCAACCATGGTATGCTCTCGCCCCTACATCAACCTATCCTGCTAGGTGAAGAAGAGCTACTAATCATCATCTCTCTATAGACCAACACCCATCCACGGTCTCTAGACGAACTCTCTCATCTCATCAAGAACTCACCACCAGTGCGGAATACCACCTGCACCAATGAAAGAAAAGTGCATCATTGCCCCGCTATACCGCCAAACAAGGGGATCATCTATCTCTAGGAGAACTGGTGTGATATCTGGGTGAAGCACTGGGATCCTCTCCTATGCCCAGATGTGCAGTAATGTACCTCCAACCCTGATGGACCTGCTGTCCAAATAGGCAAACTCATGAAGATCCCTATAGAGGGATGCCAGTAATACGATCCCCAAGTGAAGCACTCTCTACGATGAACTATCTGATCCCATGCTAGTCCCCATCCTGGATTGAAGTATTGGCCCCGCCGATCAAGTACTACAAGGCCTGAGATGATAGCGGCAATAATCAATCTATACATATGCACGCGACCGCGGTATAGCTCTAAGTCGATCTGACCGTCACAAAAATCAATCTCACCCAGGTCCATAACCCCATAACAAGCCTCTCTACCATTGTCCAGATCATAGGCGACTCAGGTCCCGTGAATAGGCAATCGGAGGATGCACAATACATCCTTAAGTGTGATTGTGGCCTAGCCGGTAGGAAGATGGAAGGAGGAAGTCTCACTATGCCATCACTCCGCTAGAGCTGTAAGCATACCTAAGTGAGCCCGAATGGGAGGGACGTACACAACATACCAGAGACCAATGGCACCAAGGTGCTTCTGGACCAGCTCATGCATATCCCCTAGTCTGCTAAGCACTGGCCATCAGTGCTCCCACGAGTAAAGTACACCAGGCTCCTCCTGCATAGGGAAGGCCATCGTGTCAAAAAAAAAAAGTTTCAGTGCATCTCAAATTAATTTCACCCTAAACTGGCAAATATGGCATTGTTTGCGGGTGTGGCACAGTTTGAAAAGTTACAAACTACACCGCCATGGTGGAGTTTTCCATTTTGAAAGTTCCAAAGTGGCCCGTGCGGTGCACTTTTCATATGCGGTCCTGCTTAAGGAAAACCCTAAATTCCTAACTCCGTTGTGCGGTGGAGTAAGCACACGCGGTGGACTTTTGGTTAACTAAACGCTAAATTGCAAAGTGGCCCACGTGGTGCACTTCGCATATGTAGTGCAATAAGGGACCGCATGGTTGCGATAAGACACTTTCCATGGTGCCATATAGTGCCGCACAGTTTGTACAGAACTTTGACCCTATTTAATACACGTAAAGTGATAAATTTGAAGGTTGGATAGGGGTACACACCATGGGTCCTGCACTGACTGGCCGTTGGCGAGTCTGAACCCTCTTTGACACGTGCCTAGGAAGCTGTCATTGCACCATTTCAACCAAGACTCAGAGCTCAAATGTGAAATTTTCCAAAGGTTAAGATTGCAAATGAATTGAAAATGACCCCTCGAGGTCTATTTAAGCTTAAAAATTAGGGTTTTTTCACCTAATTTGACATTTCAAAGGGGGTTTTGGTCCCCCGAACCCATTTTCATCCAACCGAGAGTCATTCTTCATCCCTTCTAGCATTTTAATGCATTTTTCTGGCATTCTGGGGCATTTCGAGCCTGTCAGGCACCTTGTCATCTTTTTCGCGAGATCATCCAAAAAATTCAAAATTTTTGTCTGATCTCTTAAGGGGGCAATATCCAACAATATCCTTCTGCTAGGGCAGCAGTGGGGCATCTGAAAAAATTCAAAAAAATCTCAGACCTTTGATCACAGCAGTTTATTCTTTGAATCAATGCAACAAGTACATTGCTTCAAAGAGGGGAAAAATGTAGACATGGAAAATGTACAAGTTCATTTTGGCACACCTGATCCCGATTACTAACAACATTTCCTCTTAAGTCACATTCTCAACATTTTATCACATTCTATCTCTTAATTTAATAAATCATTATTTATTGGATTAAGTCTGCCTCTTCCAATGATTAAATAAATCATTTTATTTAATTAAAATCTGTAAAGTCCTCCTATTAAATTAAATAAATTAAACCTTATTTGATTTAATCTAACATATTCCTCCTTGATTAAATAAATCAAATCATTTTTTGATAAATCATTTTCTCTCAATTCCTGACTTAGATTAATTCATAAATCTAAGTCTAAATTGTCACATCATCTAATTCTTCATTAAGTTAATCAAAACATTGATTAAGTTAATCTCTCTCCTTAAAATCCTCTAGAGAATGCAAGTTGTACAATAAATCGAATACTTTGATTTATTAATTCTCCTATTTTCCCTCACAAGGCATCAAAAAGAATATTCTCTCTTTTGAATTCAAAAAGGCCAAGTGGATTTGGTCCTTCCAACAAGGCATTCAATGCCTCTTACATGTCCTTGACCTTAAGCCAAGTGACATTAACTTCACTTCTCTTCCCCCTTCAACAAGTCAACTCACCATTTCAAATTCAAATTTATGCATTTATCATGCACATTGGCCAAAATGTGCTCATTCCTCATCCAACCACATGTGGACAAGTGGCACAATGCCATTGGATTATCTTTTGTCCTATATTGCTTAATCTTGCTCACTTCTTCCAAATTGAAGTCTATAAATTGGAGACTCTTCTCCTCAATCATCATCCATAATTTACCTGCAAAGTTACTCTCTCCAATTGAGAACTAATTTTGCTCATTTCATCCAAGCATTCACCACATTTTCATATTTGCACCAAGGTTATGCTCAAATCTCTTTGGAGATTTGACCATTTCTTCATCAAAGTTAGATCCAAAATTGCCACCCAAGAAAAGTCTAACACTTGATATTAGTAACACTAGAAGGAAAACAGGTGACCCGGGCCCCAAGGGTCAGACTTCCCTTGGTAGAATGTTGTTTAGAAGGGCAAACAAGGAAATGCATCCTGATTACTTTTCCCGGTCTTGGATTTTCTCAACAAAGGGTTGATGTGGGAGAAGGTCAATTTTAAGCATGTGGGTCGAGATCCATTTTCAATTTGGAGGCCATTTGAGCCATTATTTTGTTGTTTAGGCCTTGGGTGCAAGAAAGTTGTCTAGGGTCGGTCGGTTGGGACAACACTAGGCAAACGACAGTCTGGGGACTGGGTTCCAGAGTTTGAGTCACAAGGGTTAGGAAGGTGTTTTGGGATAGCCGTGTGGAATGGCGAAGCGTGGATGGAAGTTCATTAGCCCGGTGTCCAGGAAGGTAGACAGGTTCGGTCATTTGGGATGGTGGAAGCAAGACAAATTTCCAAGGATGAAAATCCAGAGGCCAGAGTCCAAGCAAAGTTTGGATGTATCATTTCCTTGTTTAAAACATGCAGAGCAAAAGGGGGACCGAGGCTTGAGAATTGGGAAGATGTCCCTCAGTGGCTGTATGGAATGGCGAATCGAAGATGGTGGCCAGAGGACTGAAGTTTGGGGGCCGGAGTCTGAGAGAAAATTTGAAGTTTTATTTTTTGCTACAAGTATCAGGCAGATTTTGTAGGCCCGGGGTCCGAGAGCCGGGAAGATGAAGACTGATGGTTGGGCGAAACGAACAGGGAACCTCAGGGTCAGGAGCCCAAGAGGAGCTTCACCATCGGAGTGTTTTTTTTCTGAGTTTATGTCGTGGCCGGAGAGAGGCTCGGGCCTAAGGGGTGTGGTCGCCTGCCCCAAAGAACAACGACAGGATGACATCATCCCAATTTTGATTTGGATCTCCTATGGGGTATTTTTTAATTTTCCAGCTTGTGGGTTTTCAAGGTAAGATTCTCCCCTACCAGACTTCTAGTCTTTTCATTTTAACACTTAGTTTTTAATTCATGAAGCCTAGAAAGGGAAATGGTGTTCGGACGACGATCCTACCTCAGAGGCTCGAAGAAGTAGATTGTCAAATATTTGAAGAATGGCGAAGCTAAAATATAGGCGTGGAGGTAGAGATTGTTGGGGTCGCACTGTGCTTTTATGTTACTACTGGCATGTGAAAATGACAGGTCAAAGCTTATTTAAATAGCCCATAAGTGCAATTAATACCCCCCTAATGAATGCTGGTACGATGGTTGTTGGGTAGGTGAGTTTAGATTTCTAGGATGGCAGTGGGAGGACTAGGGCTTGAGAGTCAGAAGGACATCAGAGGATATGCATTGGAAAAATCTTCCAAGTGAAAACCAAATGGCGAAGAGAACTCTGAGGTCCGAGGTCCAGGAGGATGAAGGTTGACGGTCGTCAGCAACAACGGAGACTACGAGGAGACCCGGGAGGGGAATCCCAAAGGGTCAGGCCCAGAGAGGCCAGGAAGATGTGAGGGCACAACCATGAAGTTTTGACAAGTGATGCAGATGACCATTGAAGCACTAGGGTCTAACAGTTGGGAGGATGTCAACTGTCGGCCATGTGGAACAGCGGAGCCAAAAGGGAAACCTATAAAGGAAAATCCAAGAGGGGAAACTTGAGGGTCCAGGCTCGAAGAGTCCCACAGACGCCAAAAATGAAAATTGACAGAGAAAACCCAAAAGGGCTTAAGACTTAGCAACTTTCAAAGGGACAAAATTTGGTCAACCTTAAATTAGACTTTTGAGAACATGTTGACCATCAAAGACAACAAAATTGGGGCATGCAAAATGAGGCAAAGCAAAAAGGACCCAACAAGGTAAAAGGAAAGAGAGATACCCCATATCGAACGAGGCGTGTGTGTTATAGGCACAACAAATGGTGACTCCACTAGGAGAACACTCTCGGCGTTCTAAAGATAAATATTCATTCTAAACCCATGATCTCTAGTTTCGCACATCAAAGTTGATTTCCAAAGTTGAACTAAGAGAAAGTTAAGGAAGGTGAGATTGAATTACACCATGACATCATCATGGAGGTGTGTGCATGGTGAATTCATTTCCTTTCCTCAGAGATAGTATGGACAACTAATAATCTGGAAGGACAAGCTATGTAGTTTGCTTGACCCCAAAAGTAACCTAGACATTGCTCTGCTGCCGGTTAGGTGCCCATAGCCCCAACGGAGTTGTCGTTGTGACCCCACGAACATAGCTCTACTACCAAATAGGTGTCCATAGCCCCGATAGATATATTCATACACCCATACAATTGTTGACTTTATATTTTTTGTTCTTTTCATTTGATATTTTCTTTGCAGTACTTTTTCTCTTCTTTTGCTCAACCGTGTAAGCATTGAAGCTCACTATGGGTTTGGAAATCACAATGGTCACTGGAGCAGACTTTAGATTTTTCACTCATCTAGCCTTCCTAGTAATCAGCATATGATTCTTCAAAAACTTCAAAGTGTGCTTCTGTGTGTTCCATGATATACGCAGGAAAGTCAAATGAGACACCATCCTAGATTAGTTCAGAGTTCAAAAAGGGAAAACCAATGCTTAGGGGCTTTCAAAGAATAGTAATAGGGAATGAAGGATTATCTAGAGAACAAACAAGCATGGTCAACAGGGAAAACCATTCATCAGCTAAGCATGGCTACTGCAACAAGAACAAGGGGAAACCTCGCCAACAATAAAAAACAACCAGGGAACGCACAAAACAAAACAAAGCAAGGAAGTAAAGTAGGGAAACCTATCCTAACCTATGTACAGGTATTTACACGGATAGTTCTAAAAGAGCTTAGGCCTAAAAGTAATGCTTAAGGTGCTACTCATTGATAGGAAATGAGACGTCCTCACCAGTTAAGGTCTTTATATGGAAGATATTATCTCCAATGATTTCAGAAATCTAAAAGGGGCCAAGCCAAAGCTTGTCGAATTTTTTATGTCCCCCTTTCTTCTCGTGGGCCTTGTCCCAATACTAGACTAGATCAGAAATGTGGAAGGCCTTAATTTTGGCTCGGTGGTCGAACCACCTTTTGACTATGCCCTAATGTTTGGAAAAAATTTATATAGCACGGTCTCGTACTTCTTTTAGGTGTAGCAGCTCGGCGAGGCGAGCTTCCCTGCGGTCTCCTCCTAAATAAAAATTATTGATGAACTGGAAGGCAGGGATCTTCAAATGTATGGGAAAGATAGGATAAAATCCATAAAAAAGGTGGTATGGGGAATCCCCAAGGGCAGCCTTGTGACGGGTATGATCTTCCCAAAGGGCAAAACAGAGCTAGGTATGCTAGTCTTTAGGAATCCTATCCAATAATTTCTTGATCACAGTGATCAAGTTCTTGTTGGTTGACTCAGCAAGACCATTTCCTTGAGGATAATAATTAGAGGAAAACTTAAGGGTGATACCATAATCAAATGTCGAACCAAAAAATTTTAACAAAGAAAATGCATGACCATTATCACATACCAATGCATAAGGACAACCAAAGCGATTTAAAATAAAACCCTCTAAAAAATTAGTGACTACTTCAGTTGTGCATTTCCTACAAGCGATTACTCTATCCACCTAGTACAGTAATTGGAAGCGGTCAGAATATACTTGTCTCTAGTAGATGATGGAGGGCTTACCGGACCAATGAAGTCGAGACCCCATTACATGAACGAACTTACCTCCAAAATAGGTTGCAACGGGACAACAACATTCTTTTCCTGAGTGGCGACAGTCTGGCATACGTGGCAGGGGCGGACATGACCATGAGCATCCTTGAAAACTATGGACCAATAGTACCCAACCCTCAATATTTGATGTGCATTTGACAAACCAGAACTGTGACCAGTTCTAAACTTATCATGGAATTCTCAGAGGACCCGTTTAGCTTCTTCTTTACCAAGGCATCTCAGGTAGATACCTTCATGGTTCCTTTTGTACAATATGGTGCCCTACAACATGTAACTATTTATTTTCAACCTAAGGGCTCACCTTTGGACCCCATGCAAGTGGGGTGGACATTTGTGGTTCAACAAATAATATCCAATGTCCTCGTACCATTCTCTTGGAGAGATATCCTCCAACTGATATTGGTGCACCATGAGCTCAGGACCTACGTCAGTGGCTACCTCAAAAATTGTATAGGTAAGTGCATGTCCTCTCACTAGACTCATTGGCTAGATCTCCATGTCATATTCCTACAACAGTGTAATCCATCTAGCTCTTCGTTCCCCCAACTTGTTTTGCATAAGTAACGTCCTCACTGCTAGGTCAGAAACTATGGCAAACACCTTGTTGTGTAGGATATAATGTCAGAACTTCTTTACCCCTTTAACAAGGGCGTCAGCCTATTTTTCAACATTGTGATAACATAGCTCAACATCTTTTAGAGGGGTACTCATGAAGGCGATTGGATGCTCGCTCCCCTCATCATCTTTCTACGTCAAGATGCTGGCACATGAAAGGTCTAAAGCAAATGAATAGATGTAGAAGGGCTTCAGATAGTTGGGGTTGACCAATATAGGTGCATCAATGATTGATTTCTTGATTCCCTCAAAAGCATTTTTTTATTATGGGGTCCATTCAACCTTGGCATCTTGCTTTAGCATGGCATTTAGTGGTTTGATGATTTCCACGAAGCTCATGATGAACTTTTGAACAAAGTTAGTCTTTTCAAAAAATATTTTAATTCCTTCTTGCTACCCAACAGCTGGATCTTCATGATTGATTAGATATGTTTGAGGTCAATAGAAATTCCCCTCTCTGAAAGGATATGTCCAAGAAGCTTCCCTTTAGTAACCTTGAAGATGCACTTCTTCGGGTTAAGGGAAACCCCAAATTCATGGCATCTCTGAAAGACTTTGCACAGGTCAGCGACGTGAGTACTTTGCTACTTTGAGAACACTATCAAATCATCCATGTAGATGATTATGCACTTGTTGATCAGGTCCTTGAAAGCAATATCCATGGTGCACTGGAAGGTAGCGCTAACATTGATTAGTTTGAATGCCATTTGTCTTTAAGCGAAGGTTCCCCATTTCCTGGTGAACGTCATTTTGTGTCGATCTTTGTATTGTACCATAACTTGGTTTTACCCAAAGTACCCATCTAGGAAGGACATCATCTAAGAACTATTTACTATCTACAACACTTCATCTAATGATGGTACAGGATAGTTATCATTCTTTGAGGCTCGGTTCAAGTTGGGAAAGTCGATGCACAATCTGATCTCCCCATTCTTCTTTCTTACTGGGACCAAGTTGGCCACCCATGTGGACTGCCTAACCTGGAAGATAATCTTAGCGGACAACAATTTTTGTAGTTCTTTATAGATGATCGGTTTCAACAAAGCATTGATAGGTCGTTGTCACTATTGAAATGGCTTCGCATTTGGTCTGAGAGGGATGGTATGGGTGATAATCAATGTATCATATGTTTTGAGATCCTCGTAGCTCTAGGCGATGACATCATAGTACTTCCGCAAAGCATCCACTATACCCCCTTTTCCTGTGACATGCACACCTTGTTGATAAATACATTCTTTGTATTCCCAACTGATTCGAGGTTGTAGGTGTCACACTGGCCACTAATGGTGTCCTTCTTAGCCCGTTGATCTTGATCCCTGATATGATCCAAGTGAAAGATCCATTCAAGTTGGACCATCCCCCTAGGGATGGTATTGGTCTTCATATTAATGACCCCCTCTATATCCAGGTCAGGCTCTTGAGGCTCAACCTCGTCTATTATCTGAGTAGCGAACACATCAAAACTGGTGATAAAATATAGGATGTGTTTTTCATCATTGAACACCTGGAAATTGGCTACGTTGTTCGACATAGATGGAACGAAGGTGAGTTCCATGGTGAATCTTTTGAGGCCCGATAGGGACAACGGTTGTAGCGTGCTTGCTGCCTATGCTAAGGCATTGGCAGTATGATTTCGAGAACGCGGGATCAGTTGGATATTGAATGCATATAGTCCTTCTAGTAGATCCCATACCTAGTGCCTATAGTTGGTGAGTCTTTGATCATAATAGGAATAGACCTTCCTAACTTGCTTTATGACCAACTCCGAATCCCCGAACACTTGGAGCATTTTGAGACCTTTTCTTAAGGCCAGAAGGAGTCCCAAGACTAAGGCATCATATTCTGCTACGTTGTTGGTGCAATAGAATTAAAGTCTATGAGAAGCAAAGTATGACTTACCTTTGGGACTGATTAATTTGAAGCCAGCTCCAGCCCCATGCTTTGATTTGGACCCGTCAAAGTGCAACATCCAAAATATAGGAGAGTCTATGAATGCAACACCAACAGGCCCAACTTTTGACTTTGATGAGGGCTTAATTGAAGTAACCTTCTGAGGAGATGTAGGGGCTGGAGACACTTTTTCTAGTGGTGCTGATCTAGTTTCCACCTTCAGACTAATTTGTCTTTTAACATGTTGAATTAGTGTCTAGCATAAACAAAATTCAAACTCTGAATGGGTAGCATTATGCACCCTGCACCAATTAGGCAGTAGAATCTCTTAAAAATTCATTCGATCTCCCAGACTGAGCTGGTCCTGTGCACATTTTTTCATGAAGTCTTGGAAACCATCCAAAAATCTAAGACTATCATCCTCCTGATTCTTCATCGTTGGATTCTATTAGCACTTTAGTGCTTTGAGAGGTATTGGCTAAATTAGTAGGTGGGCTGCATAATACGAGGAAAACCTCACTTGTTCCTTCTTCTTCAAGGCATTCCTGCTCATTCAGATATGATATTGGGGAATAATTCCTCAAATCCATTTTAACAAATAACACTTCATTCATGTTGTATTCAGTGATCATGAATCTCATTTGTGGCTCTCGATCAATCTGAATCTGATTTGGCATTCCTTTCCATGGTAACCACAAATGGGAATAGTCAATTGTAGTGTACCTATTTAATGCCCTTGTGAAATCCCTTCCCAAGATTATACCATACGTATCCAGGATATCAGCCATTTGAATATCAATGGTCTGTTGGATCCTGGGATCAACAATAACCTACATAGGTATTC
This sequence comes from Sequoiadendron giganteum, assembly GCA_007115665.2. Lineage (NCBI taxonomy): Eukaryota > Viridiplantae > Streptophyta > Pinopsida > Cupressales > Cupressaceae > Sequoiadendron > Sequoiadendron giganteum. Next base: position 370,583,739 of record CM021101.1, on the reverse strand, counting down.
TATTAATCTCTCCCACTATGTTGATCTCAGTCTTGTCAAGTTGTGTTACCTTTCTCCGAGAGGGAGCTGGAATTATCCCGAATGCTTTGCACATGATTAGGGGCATGATATTAGCAAAGGCTCTTAAATCTAACAGGTAGTTGTGGAGGTTCTTCCCAAACACGCGGATGGTGGTCAGGAAAGGGGGAGTTTTGAATCTTCCCTGAAAGAGTCCTCCCGAAACATCCACCTGAGTGACCTGACCCTTGTCTTTATCATGGATCTTTCTCTGGGCTAGTGTCTGATCTACTTCCTTAGAGGATTGCTTGCCTTCTTGTTGATTTATAGGTGGATCAACCTTCTTGTTGAAGACCTGTCAGATGACGGGCTCACCTTGGGAGTCTTCGAAGGAGACTCTCTTAGCAGGAGTTTCTTGAGCGGATCTGACCGATGGGGCCCCATTTATCATTCTAAAAAAGTAATTTCTTATGGTTGGAACCTTGAGTAGCTCAAAGGTGGACACACTTAGCTTCACCTTTTTAAATTCTTCAGCAATATACTCCCCCATTTGCTCAACCTCCTGATCATAGGAAATTTTTTGGGAGGAGCTAATAGACTTCCTTTGGTTGTGGTTTTGATGTTTGTTCTTATTGAAGTATTACATGGGTACATGAGGGAATCCCATATTATTGCTTGCCTTCAGGTTAGGAGGAGTGCTAAAATTGTTAGGCGAAGTGGAGGTCATGAAAGGACCTCTGGCATGACCACCGATCTATCTATTTACTAGGTGGTAAGGGGTAGTTCTTTGGTGAAACATATGGACTTCATCCTCCCTAGGATCTTCTTCATCCTCCTTAGGACCATTTCTACTTAATAAAAAATTTGAGCCAAAGGCATTTCGGAACTTACCTCCTCTACCTTGTCATTGTTGTTCGTGGTGGGGCCCTCCTGCTCTGGTGTATTGCACTCAACTTTTGGGAAAGGAGCCTAATTCACCAGTAGCACTGCAGAGTCATATGGGTTGGATGGGATGACGTCTCTACATCCCAAATTTTCCACAAAATTTTGGACCTCAACTTTGAAGATGTCAGCAGCAATCTAGAATTTGGCACAATTCATTTCAGAGTGCCGACTTGTTTTGTGTATGTGACACCAACTAGATAAAGCGACCTCAGCCAAGTAAACTTCGCTTGTGGTGTTCTCACTGCTATTGGGATGATCAAGGGGTGTGGGGACACCATGATTGTTGAGTCTCATATTCCATGCCCAATTTTTCCTTTGCAAGGGCCTTCTATCAAAGTTCTAGCCTGAACTCTGATTTATGTCATAATTCTACCTAGGCAATGTGTTGGCATCCCGATTGTCTCGAGTTTCACAATAATCTTGATTATCATGATTAAGGTTGGCCTGAATGCTTTTTTGTGACACTTGCAACTGATTGTTGTGATTCCTCAAATGTGTCATCTTTGTGGACATTTTCTTGGTCATCTTTGTGAGCTCATCAATTTGGTCCTTTTCGGTATTGTTCGATTGCAAAGCTGAATTATGGAGGAACACTAGTTGTGCAATCGACTGATTTTGATGAGTGGGTGGGAATTTAGATGCTTGGAGATACATCGACACTTGGGATGGTTGTGAATGGACATGTTGTTGCTGGAGCAGCAAGTAGTGAGGGACCGGAGGTGCCTGATTGATTGGTTGACCGAGATGCAAGACTATGGGCAACTGCAGTACCAGATTTATAATAGGTGTCTGTTGGTGCAAGGCATGAGTAAGCCCTTGAATTTGCACCGGATGTGCAATTTTCCCGAGAGAAGGTAGTGGACCAAAGATGTTCTGCCCCAAATTTGTGCTAGCAATAATTGCCATTGCATACGCATCCACCAACTTGGTGGGTGGTGGGCACATCCTTTTTACCAGAGCTGAAGTAAGGTTATCAAGTGCTACATAATAAACAGGAAAAATAGTAGCATCATTGAAAACGTATGGGGCTTGTAGCTGACTGTATGCTCTATGGAAGCGGTCATTAAAAGAGCTAATTGGTTCATTGATCTCCCTTTGAACTAACATGAAGTGTCAGTATGAATCTGTAGGGCTGATCAGTGTCTTGAACTTCCGTAGAAAAAACATTCTTCAGAAGGGTCCAAGTATGTATCATTCTGGTGGGCAAGTTGACGTACCAGTAGAAAGCCTCCTCTCTGAGAGAGTAGGGAAAGAGCCTACAAGCCACATCCTCATAGATAATCTGCATAGTTTTCAAGGCAATTTCAAAGATCCTGACATGCTCTTCTGCTATCCTCTATGGGTCTCGAGCATTGAATTTCATGCAAAATATTTCAGGATTCTTTGACATATCATGATAGAAGTTGAAGGCCAAAGGGGATGGGTTATTTCCCAACCATGCCATGGGAGGGGGTGGTGGAGGCGGTAGTGCCATTTTGACTAGTGGTTGTAAAGGGACAACATTGGTCAATGGGACAACTCCCAGGTTTGAGACTGTGTTTAGCTGAAAGGCAGCGTTCAGCTCAGATAGAGTGGTAGCCTAGAAGGCTGTTTGGAGCGGATGGATGGAAGATGGTGTTGCCAAAGATAAAGGAGAAGACAAAGGTGAAAGAGAAGTGAGTTGGTCAGGTGAATTGGAGATGGATGCTTCCCTTCATTTAGCTCTTTTAGCTTAGACAGGGGGCGACAATTCTTGAAATTCCTCTTTATTCGGTGTAGACCTCAAGATTTGATGAAATCTCTCAGGGGAGGAAGACCCGATTCAATCCAGCTTTGTTCCCAAAAGGCCCTCCTTCTAGCACTAATTTTTTTGATGCATTTTTATGCACCTCTCAACACAGGTGATGCATCACCCCTCTTGAAAGATAATCTTCCACAATCAGATTGCAGAACACTATCCCAAGGTCTCTCGGATGTCAGGTCATGATAGTGATTGGAATATCTTAGTTTTTTGTGTGATTCTCTTGAATCACAAGGCAGCCTTACGTGGAAAAAGCTGGAAAAGAATTGGATCTATGAATAGAGTTCTTCAGATGGTAAATTACTGCACTTTTGTTGTAGGTTCAAACAACAGTCTTGAACTCCATTTTATCATTAAGTTTAGCTTTACAATGTGCAATGAACCTTAGCATAGGTCACTTCTTAAAAAAAGGAAAAAGGGCAAGGGAGAGGAAGAGTTCTTGGACCTACAACTACCAATGAACAATGATCATGGAGGTTTCTGTCGTGGATAATTTCCTTAAAATATAATTTCACTTAATCAAAAATTTCATAATGCCATGAAATCTATGCTATCTTCTAGGGACTGTAGATGTTTCATCATTCATTTGCCACATATATGTGAATAAAGATAAAGTTTAAAGAGTAGCTATAAAATTAGAGTCCAGAATAACTTTGCACAATCATCTATCAGAAGCAAATGACTAAAAGTATGGACAAGAAAAGAATACACACAACATGAATCTTCACAACCAAGGAAAACATTACTAAATCTACCAAGGACAACTAAAAGGAAACTAGAACAACAAAGTAAATCAAACTAGAATCTTAACTTATGAGAGAAGAATCATGAAACATGAGAATAAATCCAAAAATGCACCAAGTTCAATGTATTTCTATTGCAATTTCTACAGCATGTCTTTACAACAACTCCACTCTCTTTAAAATGAGAGGAAGAGATCCCTATTTATAGTTTTCAAAAAGAAAAATGCATGGCCAAGATTTAATCTCATTGTGTGTCCAAGATTCACTTTACAGTAGGGTTTCACCTACCCCCAAATATATTACATTTAAAAAAAATACACTTTGTCTTTTCCCTATTTTGTCTTCTAGTGGTGGCACTATAGCATTTTCATCCTTTTTCTGATTGCTCTTTGCCATAGCTATTCCTTTAGGAATTATTCATTAAAAATAGGGTTGCCCTTCTACTTCTTTGAAGCTCCATACTCCATGAATTTAATGACCACTGACCAAAATTTGTCAACCTCAATGATGTCGTATCTCAGCACCTGGTGGCTCCATTCCTTGGAATTGTTGACAAGCTTTTCCCAGTCCTCATCATACTTGGAAACATGGTCTTTGAGTAGCTCAGACTGGGAAAAATCTCGAGCAACAAAGCTCAAAAAATCTACGGAAACCTCAGCTGACATCCCATCCTCCATCCTCTTTCAGAAATGAGGCTTTATGCTTTCTGGATTGATCTTGACAGCGAGCACCTCATACCCTATCATAACTTTAGGTATCAGAAACAATCCTCTCTGGCCTCCTTGGCCCATTCAATATCCAGAGTTACTCGCTCAAGGACCTATTCCAACCTCTCCTTCTAGTGACTGAAGTATCACTTCCACACATCCATTAACCAATGGTCATCGTCTTTGAAGGCAAACTCCTTTTCCCAAACCTCACTTGGCAGTGCAAGAATAGCCTCAATTTTTGGGTAGGCAATTCCATACTTCTTTGGAAATTCAATGTAGATTCACCTCATGCCTTCAAGAGATGTTTGTACTTCTAAGAACTTGTTTGTTGTTCAGACAACCAAATTGATGCCCATATTCCCAATGTCCAAGACCTTCCGAAACCATTTTTTCATAGTCTTGTCCAAGTTCCTTCTTCTTTCCATCTTTTTAATCTGTTCCTTGGAAAAAAATTGTGGTGGGGCCGATGATGTGGTGGGATGTTCCTCCAGAGATGACCATTGTTGAATATAGGTCGTTAAGTCAACAACCTATGCCTTAAGCTCTTCCTTTGAAACCTTATCCTACTGAATGAGGTGCACCACCGTGGCGACTGATTCCCAAAGGTTGTTAACCTTCTGCTCTCTAGTGGCCACTCCCAAGTCAATGGTGGAGACATTATAGCTTATCCCTTGTCCTCCAACCACTGGCATAGCTATTTGTACAACCTTGGATCTGGAAGCATCCATCATTATCTTTGATCTGATTCTAGGATTTTTCTCCTTCTTGGTACCAATCTGAACTCTAGCCAGTATTGCCTCCAGTCTTGATTTTGGATCCTCTAGGGTGGGAGTTCTTTTTTCAAGCTATCTTTCTAGACAATCAGGCATTGGGGACCCTTCCTTGGGGGATTCATGTCGATATTTGTTGTCTTCCACCCTAAGTTCAATGGCCTTGTCATTAAGAGCCTCCTGCTCAATTCTTGTATCTTCCTTCTCCTCATCAAAATCTTGCATGAGCATTATGTGTTTGATAGGAGATTTGGTAGGTATTTGTTCATCATGCTCGAGGGTTTGATCATGTCTTTCCATAGGAGACCTACTACCCTCAATCTCTGGAGCAGCAACTCTTTCTTCAACCATAGGTTTTCTTTCAGCCTCTTTATCTTCAATTTCCTTGAGTTTCTTGGCCCATTCGACATCAAGCTCTGGATTAGCTGTTTCTTGGATTACGTTCATCCCTAGACCCTCATTGTCATCACTGGAAGACTCCTAGGCCACCTCATTGATCACCTGATGTTCATAAATTGGGTGTTCATGATACTCAAATTCCTCATCTTCCATCCTCTTAGCTACCTCCAGTTGTTGTCATTCCATCTCATCAAATATTTGCATTGTAGCCTCCATTCTAGGTGGCTCCATAAGAGGAGGAAGAACATGGGTGCTAACCATTGCTTGGGAAATTGCAACTTGCACCATTGGATTTGCAAGCATTCCCAAAAGTTCAGAGGGCACATTCTGCATATAGTTGACAAAGGATTCTGGGAGAGTGAGGGCAAGCAATGCAGCAGTAGTGGTGGCACTCAGAAGAGAAAAGGAAGGAGACATGGAGGATGAATCCACTGATATGACCTATGCAATTGGAGGAGTGGAGGCGAGGTGGACAACAATTTCCACCGCGGGTGGAGAGGAAACAACTATTGCATGTGAAATGGGTGGGATGGTGGCAATACGAGTAGCAGTCACAGCAGCAGATGAAGCAGGAAGAGATCTTGGTGGATCAGCTTCCATCTCTTCTCCCTCATGGAGTGTATCTTTAGGTATTACTGGCATCTTAGTGATGTTGCTCGTTCTTCTATGCTTCCTAGGAGGCTCACCCTCTGAGGCCTTTCTAGCATAAATTTTTTGGTTAGGTTGCTACTCATCAACCTCCTTTCTCTTCTTCGACCAGATAGATGGAGGGGACTTGGATGTTTCTCCAGTTGTAGTAGCAACTTCCCCACCATCAAAACTACTTGGCTCGCTTTTGAGCCCCTTGAATGTTAAGGAGACTCCATATTTCTTCAAACGAGCAACTTGCCCATCAATCCATGCCTTTGTCTGAGCCTCAACGGGCTTGGTAAGAATGTGGAGCTCATCAACCTCTTTCTCATCCCAATCAATTAAAGGCAATGGAAAGTTTTCAATAGCACTGTATCTTGGGTTGATCATTGTGCTCTCCTCTTCTTCAAGTTGATCCGGGACTGAACACAGGTTCACCCTTTTCACGAAGTATGCGGTTATACACATATAATGGTGTACCTGCACTTCAAGGTCATCTTTGCAATTAGCGGAGAAATCCTTGACATGGTGGAGGTGGGCATACTTTGGTCCAAGTGCTTTCCTGATGTGGCCATATGGGTCCATCCGTGGCTGAGCTGTATGTGGCCTGAAGTGGTACTCAGCCAACTCCTCTAAATTGTCCACACATTGGGAGGTATGAAGTTCATAAATTACTTGGCTAATTGTGAGGGGATAATGGGTCCCCACCAGATGCTTACTGCTTAGAATGTTGTGTATGTGTCATAGCTGCCAAGATAGTTCCAATAGTATAATCCGGTCATTAGGGTACCGGGGCAGCTTGTTCATCCTTTCAGTGAATCCCTGGACACGAATGTAGGTGAACTTGGGAAAATGGATGAAGAGGAAGGCATAATGCTTGAGGAGGGGCCAATCACTGTGAGAGACTCTTCTCTCAAAATCACCTCCAAGCAATTAGATGACATAAGCGATAAAGGAATCATTTACCCTATAGTAATCCCTTTTGAAATTTTTGTACTATAGCTGAGGGTACTTGTCGTATGGTTTGAGCTCTCTTCCCATCATCTCATTTGGCAATATAGACAATCCACCATAATATCACCGATCGGTAAGTGAATATACCAA